>PVJA010019886.1:0-37725 GCA_004027025.1 Myocastor coypus
TTTTTTTTTTTTTTTTTTTTTTTTTTTTTTTTTGTATCTTCCAGGGTCAAATCCCCTCAGGATTAAGTTTGAGACCATAGACATTACTTTGTAGAACTGTTGTTAGTGTCAGCCTTCGGGACGAGTCACGGCCACTGCTTGGCCAGTTTGCTTTCTGTGAAAGCCTGAGAGAATGTTTTTCTCTGGGTGACTCTTCTTAGACGCACCACAGTTCATTCATCCCTTTCCTCTGAGGTCCCATAATCTCCTTGACCAGGAAATTTGGGACACCTCTGAGTTATAGGATATTACAGCACAGGTTCTCTCATATACTGGGTCTTTATTGACCTTGAAGGGTTAGGGCCAAAATATTGGCTATCCTTATAGCCCTTCTTTTTCTCCAATTGTTGGTCTGTTAACTTACATTCTTAACCCTCCAGCAGAAAAGCTTTGTGATACTATTACTCTATAACATAGGTACTGGGCTTATCATCACTGGCTTTCTGAGTATCAAATATCTTTGACTTAGCTTGTAAATGATATTTTCTGACCATCTTTACCTTCTTGTATTTTTAGTTTTAATCTGCAGGTGATCTCATCTTGGCCTTTATGTTGAAATATCTGCAACTTCAACCTCTGCCCTTTGGTATAAAATGAGCTAAATACCTGTTATGGCTGGTCTCTTAAGATGTACCCCCAAAGTCTCTTGTGCTCATAGGTGGGCTTCAGTCGTGGCTGGATCTGGGGTATGTGACTATGGATTAAGGGTGTGTGATCCGGATTAGTTTTGATGACTAAGTTAGTCACAGGTTTAGCATTGATCTTAGTGTGGATGATGGCTGGGTCTGAGGGACAGAATGCATAAGGCTTGTAGTCTGGGTCAGATAAAAGGGAACCAGAGACCTTCTGCTTGCTTCCTCCTGCCTGCCACTCTTCTAGCTATTCTCTGTGCTGTCTGTCTGCCATGAAACCTTGTCTTGGAGGCAGCCTCCTGTGGGCTGAAACCTCTGCAAACTGTAGCCTGAAATAAAGCTTTCCTGCTTTAACGGTGGGTGTTGGGTATGTTGTCTTAGCAGTGAGGAAAGTAACTAAGGCACTGGCTAACCGATGTTTTCACTTAAAGCATAGCAAGCCTTTGAAAAAAATAACATGACCCGATGAGGCAGTTGACTTTCCCACAGACCTGCCTTCCTCCTGCAAACTCCTGTTCCAGTTTACCCTATCTTATTGGATGGTGTCACCATCTGCCCATGTACTCAGGCCAAAGCCGTGTCTTAATTGCTAAATCACTGTCTTTCCTCACTTCACACTGCTAAACCACTACATCCAGTTTATGGCACATCCTGTCAGTTTGTTTTCTAATCTCTATCCCCAAATCAGCCACTTTTCACAATTTCTACTTCTATAACCATAGACTAACTCATTATCCTTCGCCTTTGCAACTGGTCTTTCACCTTCTAACCCCCTCTTACATCCCTTGCATCCAGAGTGAACTTTTTAAACTATAAACTGACAAAGCCACATCTGTGCTTAATACATGCATTAGACTTCTGTCAAAATACTTGAGGTACAGGAATAAAGATTTATTTTGGCTCATGGTTGCTTGTCCATATTGTTTTGGGCTTGTGGCTTAGCCGTATGTCATGGAGGGCAGGAGAGCATGGTGGTAGAGCTTCTCACCTCATGGGAATGGGAAGCAAAGAGATAGGAAAGGCCCAGGTTGCTGCGTCTCCTTTGAAGGCATGCTTTTAGACATATGCAAGAATATAGTCCCCCAAATAGTTGTAGCAAAGTATGTTCACCCAATATTTTCTGAAGTGCAGTACAATATTAAGATAAAATTGGTTTGTGTATGTTTTGTTTTACTTTTTTAGAAAGTCAACATGCCAGACAGACTTATTTTTGACTGACTGAAACAAGTTGGGTAGACTGTGTGGGTCCTTGTAAGATGTAATTGCCTGAGCTCAGAGCCCTGCAGTTCTCATGCTAGAGAACAAGAACTCTCCAGTTCCTGTAACTAAAGCCACCAAAGTGTGGTGCTTGTTCCACTGTGTCATGTCTCCCTTCCCAGTTTTTAGGCAAGACAAAGTGACCAGAGGGAGTTCCAGACCAAATGCTGACCAAATACTTGGTAACGAGCCAAATGATTTTGCTTGTGTCTTTGGAAGTCAGTCAAATAGTTCAGGGAAGAGGATGAGTAAGAGGATAGGCAGCAGCAGCTGACCCAGAAAACAGGATGTGTTTTTGTCCATTGCTATAATGGAATATGTGAGGCTGGGTGAGTTTATAAAGAAAAGGAGTTTGTTTTGCCTATGGTTCTGGAGGTGAAAGGTTTAGGGGCTTCAGCTGGTGATCGCTTTTGCTAATTGAGTCTGAGGTATCAAAAGCATCATGTGGCAAGCAATAGGGAGTTTCATAAGGTCACAGATAATCAATCATGATGACCTTAGCAAACCCTGATCACCTCCCCAAACCCCCACTCAAAATACCATCATAGATTAAAGTTTTGTTTCTTTTAATAATACTTCAAAATTGGGACTAAATTTCAATACATGAAGCCTTGGGGGCACAGATTATGTACAAACAGTCCCAAGGTGAAAATATCAGGCTGTTCTTGGTGGTGGGATATAGTGAACAAAAATGAAGTCTTTGCCATAGGACTTGTCATAGAGGGTGTTCCGGTAGGATAATAATTAGCTGAACAGAGAAGAAACTAAAAAGGTATGTATAACACTTCAATGATGGTAAGTGCTGTTTTTCTTTCAAAACAAAACAAAAAAAACATGAGAGGATCAGTGGTGCTCAGGAAAAGGAACACTGCTGCAAAAAGTGTGCCAGGTGTGTTTCCTTCCCATCCATCCAGCCCACCCCTTCTTGAGCCATCACTTACCCTGAGAAGGCTAACTTGTCAGGACGACTTTAGGTTGACTCCCTCTGGAGTCTCAGCAGGTGGGAGAACTGCAATTAGGTCATTCATTCCTCTTTGTGGTTGACAGTGCACTTGGCCCGAGGCCATTGCCTGTGTAGGTGGCTTCTCTCCCTGTGACTTTCTTCTTCCAGATTCTGGTAACTGCACCCTATTTTGCTCCTTCTGGCCTAGAAGACCTTATTTCTTATCTCCAGGTCCTGAACCTCCCTATAGTTTCTTTGTATACTCTCCCACATCATTGTAAAGACTCGCTTTATTGAGTCTTCTTCCAATATACCTATGCTATTTGTTTCCTGGGGCTGCTGCAACAAAGTACCACAAGCTTGGTAACTTAAAACATGGAAATTTATTGTCTGACTATTGTAAAAGCTGGAAATCCAAAATCAGAGTGTCTGCAGGTCTGCGCTCCCTCTAAATTTGTCAGGGAGAATTTCTTCCCCATCTCCTGAGCTTCTGGTGGTTCTATACCAGTCCTGGGCATTCTTTGACTGGCAGCTGCAGCGCTGCATTCTCTGCCTCTGTCACATGTGGCACTCTCCTCTTTTGTGTCTGTGAACCTGTGTCTCATAATGTGTAGGGATCCAGCTTAACTTGACTCTAGCTGACTTGGTCATAACCACTAGCTTCCACTGAGTGATCCCAGCACATATTCCAAACTTGGTAGGGTAAACATAATCATGAAGATAGTTGAGCATTTTGTGCTGTGACCCAGACTTTCATAAGCAATGTTTGATGTTTAGGCTTTTTTGAGAAAGCCTTGGTACATAATAGTTGGCTGAGGCCTATCTTTGTCTAGTGTAGATTGGAAACCCCTTCTTCTTGCCTTGGACTAAGAGAGAGCCTCTTGTCCTGCTTCTCTAAAACATGATTCTGTCCATAAGTCCCTAATACATTTCATTTTGTGTAGTTTGTCTGCTTTGATCTCTTGGCACGTTCCACTTTTGGCAGTTGGTTCTCACATACTGAGATTTTGTGAAGCACAGGACACCAGTCATTTTGCATTAATGACTCTTAATGACTTTAGTATGACATCATCTAACTAATTAGATCTGTAATGACCTCATTTACAAGTAAGGTCATATTCTGAGGTACTGGAATTTAGGTCTTCAATGTGTCTTTTGTGTGTGTGTTTGGGGGGGTTTGACACCAACCCATAAAGACACCTAGTTGAAGTATGACATCTTTTTTTTTTTTCCCCCCTGGAGATCCAGATTTACATACAGATTAATCAAGATTTCCCTGATGTGAAAATAGAAATAAAGGAGGCAGTTGTGGAATTAGCAAGGAAATTAGAAGGATTCAGAAAAGGGGAAAAGAACAGTGATAGCTATAAATGTTCACACTTATGTGACACAAGGGCATAAGGTAGCAGCCTCCTTGGCATATTGGAGCAATAACAAGGAAGTCAGATGAAGGAGCCAAGGAATCAAAGAGAGAAACCAAACGATAATGCTGAAAATGTAAGGGAGGTAGGACAATGGGCAGAAAGCCATAGTGAGGACTTGGACTTTAGTTCTGGATAACACAGAAAGTCACTGCAAAATTTAAAGCAGAAAAGTGACACATTGTTCTTTATGTTTAAAAAAAAAATTACTCTGATGTCTACATTGGGAATTTTCTAGGGGAGGCACAGATGCAAAGGGGCCATTTGATTTTTGAACAATGATCTTTATGGGAATGGTAACTTCTGTCAAGAAGGAAGTCACACGAGTGGTAAGAAGTAGCTGGGTGTGGTGGCACACCCCTCTAGCCTCAACTACATAGTGAGACCCTGTTTCAAAAAGACCAAAAAAAAAAAAGTTGGATTCTAGATTTACCAGTACTGTTTTGTGTGGGGTGAGAGAGGCTCTCCAAGTGTAATTGTGTTGGAGAAGGCCTTCAGAATCCCAGCTAGTCCTTTCTTGAGAGCCTACCCTTTATGACGGTATTCAGCAGGGCATCAGTTTATCCAGCCAGTGTTCTCTGAGCTCATATTCTGTACAGGCTTTGATGTTGGAAATATGTTGATTGATGCAATCTGATTCTGGATTCCATTCAGGAAAATTTCAGTGCTTCACTTGAACTTTCCACAGGCAAAACAAATGCTGTCATAAATTTGCTTACTATGAGCAGCATCCATATTTTGGTCTAACATAAGTTATTTGATACCCATCAGATACCCATCCACTTTGCCCTACTTAAAATTTCTCTTCCCTATGTGGTTGTTTGCAATACACCCTCCTTGTTTTTTATCCCAGTGATTCAAAACGCAGAACCTAGAGCTGCTGACTTCAGTGAAGCTTCCTAGTGAACACCAGAGCTCATTAAATAAGCAAACCTTCTCTCTTTGCTTGTGCTTTCTTTAAACCAGCCAATCCTAGCCGGACGTGGTGGCTCACGCCTGTAATCCCAGCACTCGGGAGGCTGAGGCAGGAGGATTGGTGCGAGTTCGAGACCAGCCTGGGCTACAAAAGTGAGCTCAGGACCAGCCTCAACTGCATAGCGAGACCCTGTCTCAAAAAGACAAAAAAAATAAATAAATAAAAAAATAAAAAAATAAACCAGCCAATCCTCATCTCTCGCCACCCAGGGAAAGCCTAGAGGATAACACATGTGGACCATAATAAAGGGATAGCTTCAGTGATTCCTGCAGTGCCACTCTACATTCTAGTTGAGTTCCTGCTGCCTGTAGACTGACAGTAGGCTTTCTTTTTGTACTCTTAACTGCTGTGGGATCTGTGAGAAATACATTTATTCTGTTTCCTGCACTTTGGTTTCACCTTTTTGTGTCTCACGTGACTGACACCTGAGCCTCCCCACCTACTGCCCCATCAGGGCTCTGCTACAGAGTGGCTATCTTGGTTTATGCTCCCTTTCGAGAGATGCTAGTACCAACACAGAAAGAAAACGACAGTAACAATTGCAGTACATGCCCTGTCGTTAAGTGGTGGCTCCTTTCCCCATTGTTTGCAAGCTGATCGGTGATTGATGACTCCATAAAACTGTATTCCAAGTTTTAGATATTTGTACAATGGTGACATCTTGTTAAGTACAAAATTATTCCGTCATTGTAATAAAGTTTCAACTTTATTAAAGAAAACATTTTCTTGATTCAGATTTTATTATCACATTTTAGATATACATAACGATCATGTTCATCACCATTTGTACCTATACAGGATATGACTTTTTTCTTTTTTTCCCCATTACCCTACCTTCTCTTTAACCCCTTCTCTTCTCATTCACAAAATTTAAAAAATTTTTTTTTTTTTTTTTTTTTTTTTTTTGTCTTTTTGAGACAGGGTCTCGCTATGCAGTTCAGGCTAACCTTGAGCTCACTTTTGTAGCCCAGGCTGGTCTCGAACTCGCACTGATCCTCCTGCCTCAGCCTCCCGAGTGCTGGGATTACAGGCGTGAGCCACCACGCCCGGTTTAAAAAAAATTTTTTTTAAAACAACTTTAGCCTATGGAAATTAAGCTTTATTTAGTTATTATTTTGTTTTTTAGTTTAAACTCTGATTCTCTCAGACTCTCTTCTCTCCCTCTACTTCACGTTTCCTGCTCTTGAAGATTCACTTGCTATGTAGATTCAGGTCCCTGGGAAGCACACACTAGAGGAGAATTTAAAATGATTTTTTGGGGGGCCAGTGAGATGGCTCAGTGGTCTAAAGCACCTGCTTAGGCAAGCTTAGGCAACAGCAGGGACCACGGTTTGATCCCTGGCACCACATGCTGCACCAGCCCCACCCCCAGAGCAGGCCGAGCTGGCAATAAAAAAAAAAAAAAAAAAAAAAAAATCGACTGAAAAGTAAAGAACAGGAAGCAGGGTTTGTCAAAGCCTTGAAATCACAGTGCTGATGCTTTCTGTACAATGAAAGCGGGAAGGAAACAATTGAATAAAATGATTTGGACTTATAGTGTAGATGTGATAAATCCCAGCCAATCCTTTCTACTGTGTTAACTTTGCAAGTCACCTGAGACATGGACAATTTCAAGATGGAAAAGTTTGTTTTGGGTCCTGGATGCAGAGGTTTTTGCCCACAGTCACTGGGCTCTGTTGTCTCTGGGCCTGCGGGGAGCAGTGTCAGGCAGAGAGTGTGTGCTGGAGCAGAGCTCCTCACCCCACAGCAGCTGAGAAGCAGTGTGTGTTTGTGCATGGTGGGGAGGAGGTCTCAGTTACTTTTCTGCTTGCTGAGGCAAAATACCACCCAGCCAAAGGTGGAGGAGAAAAGGTTTATTGGGTTCACAGTTTGTAAAGGTTTCCGTCTCCTGTTGGTTTCATGACAAGAGCAGTCGCAGAGGAGAAAGCTAGTGCCACAGGCAGCACACTTAGTTCTAGCATGGCATGCCCTGGATTCAGCCATCTCAGAAAAGCTCTACCTATGACTGCTTTAAGGGAACATCTAGCTACAAGCCTTAATGGGGGATGGCTACAAAATCTACCCTTCAAGGGCATGTCCTCAGTGACCTCCTTCCTCCTATGCTCTACCTCCCCAAGTTTTTACCTCTGTAGCCCAGTAAGCTGTGCTCCATCAGTGGGTCAATCCACTGCTAAGGTTAGAGCTCTCATGACCTAATCACTTTTCAAAGATCCCCACCTGTCAACACTGCTGCAGTGGAGGCCAGCCCTTGAGCGTATGAGCTTCTGGGGAATGTTTCACATCCAAACCCTGTCCACACAGCTCTGGAGTAAAAACTGTGGGTTATAGCAATCACTGTCCATGGGCAATTACCACACCTTGGCACCAGTGTGCTCAGTAACTCAGGGCTGCCCAGGAAGCTAACCATGTTTTTCCACTGTGGTGGATTTTCTAACTGGCCAACTTATTGTACCCAGCTGAATTAAACTAGCATGGTGCTCGGTGCATGAGGCCACCTATGGTTTGTTGCCAGCAGCACAAGAGGCCGAACTGGAGAAGAAAAGGCTGTCAGGGATGCTCTTTGGAGAAGCCAGTGGAGCTGCTGGAAGCTGCTGTTTCTCTGGAACTATTCTACTGGTGGACCTTGTCATGTTGACTTTGCCGATGAACTTTGGAGAAGCTTTTGGTCCTCATCTTGAACACCAGTTCCTGGCTCTAGAGGGGAAGATGGTGCACTGCTCAGCCTGGTGGAAAAGTTTCGCTGCATTGGCTTTCCTGATGGGAACTCAGCTTGCCTCATCACTGGAGGAGCTTGGGATATCACTGTCACATGAGGATGGGACACTTTTGGGGGAGCCCTGCTGCTTACCTTGAGCATTGCTTCCTAGCTCTAGTTCACATCCTTCAGCTTGCTAGCACTGATCCTTCATCCCACTGGCATAGACTTCCTAGCTTCCACCTCCAGCCTTTGGGCCCTTCCAGCACAGATAGTTGTACTGGTGGGAGGCATTGTTATGAGCTTTAGGTTTTGAGCTGCACTGATGCAGATATTAGGATCTAGACCCTTAGCTGAAGCCTTTAGTGTTTATGTGTGTGGACAGATTTCCTGCACTTCTTGTATGTGATTCTTGGGTGATTCATTATAAAATACTATTATAAAATGTGTCTTGTATTATATTGTTCCCCTTTCAAGAACTTCAAACCATGGCACACAGTCACACAGTGAATCTCACAGGTAAGGTTTTTTTCTCTTCTTTTCTTTCTTTCTTTCTTTCTTTCTTTCTTTCTTTCTTTCTTTCTTTCTTTTTTTCTTTCTTTCTTTCTTTCTTTCTTTCTTTTTTAAATTTTTCTGGCCAGTTCAGCCTGCCCTGAGGACAGGGCTGGCATGGCATGTGGTGCTGGGATCAAACTACAGTCCCCTGCACCTGTCTAAGCTTGCCTAAACAGGCACTTTAGACCGCTGAGCTATTTTGCTGGCTCATTTTGCTTTTCTTTTGAGACAGGGCCTTGCTATGTAGCCCAGGGTGACCTTGAACTCAAGACAGTCCTCTTGGTTCAGCCTCCTAAGTGCTGTGATTACAGGTGTCTATCACTGTGCTTACCTAGGCAAGGCTTTTCTCAAAGGATAGTGTGAGTGGGCCACTTGCTGATGGGTCCCCAGATTGGATGCTTGTTGGGAGAGATGTTACATTTTGGATCAGGTGTACTATGGAAGCACCTGCATAATGGTACAGGCTGAACCAGGAACTTAGACCAGAAATAATATTTACTTTGGTGAGAACAAATCTTATGGAAGGCAGCTCACTTAATCCTAGCATCCAACCTGCAAAAAGCTAAGTGCAGTCAAGTGGCCAATGAGAAACCACTTTGTCTTAGTTACTTTTTACTCGTTGCTGAGACAAATACCCGACACTCAAGATGAAGGAAGGAAAGGTTTATTTGGCTCACAGTTTGTGGAGGTTTCAGTCCATATTCGGCTGGCCCAAGGCTGAGTGGAATAGAGCAGAGAGCATCCAGTTCGTGGCGGTAGAACAGCAACAAAATGGTGGCAGAAGTAGCCAACCGAACAGGGCAGCGGAGAGCAACAGCTCGAGCTCCAGTCTGTCTCTCTGTCTCTTTATATTACATTCAGGCTCTCTGCCTTAGCTCCCACCCTAGGCTACACCCATAATCCCAGAAGTACTTCCACCCATAATCCCATCAGTACTAAAACCTATAATCCCAGGGATCATGGATCAAGTCTCAAACTCTAGAAGTCCCCGCCCAATGACTCCATGAGGCTTTGGGGGGACAACTAGACATAAGCCATAACACACTTAATCCTTCAAAGAAGAGTGCTGTTGTGGATATTCAGTGCTTGGGGAAGTAGAACATCCAGGAGTGATGGTATCCCTGGCTTAGTGAGAGTCTACACCACAGGACTACCAGTAGTTTCCATCTTCGCCACCATGGTCACTCCATTTGCGACTCTGTCACCGCTCTGCTCTTGCCTCCTCTTGAACATGTCTGCTCTGAACATTTACCACATAAATCAGATCAGTTCACCGTTGCTCAAAACCATGCAATGTTGCCATACTTCACTCAGCAAAACTTTAAGTACCATGACCTGGAGGACCTGCATGGTTCATCTTCCTCCCGTGCCCCCTTTCCTCTCTAACCCACTAGCTGCACACTTCTCCCAGGTTCACTGTGTTGTAGCCACTCTGGCCTGCATGCTGTTCCTTGAATTGGCCAGGCACTCCCAGGTAGGGCTTTTGTTCTCCACTGCTGAAACTCTCTTCTGTGCAAATCTTTCCTTCACCTTTTCTGGATTTCCTTTTCTTTTTTCTTTTTAACACAGGGTCTCACCATACAGTTCAGGCTGGTCTTGATTTCACTATGTAACACAAGCTGGCCTCAAACTCACAGTGACCCTCTTGCCTCAGCCTCCTGAGTGCTGAGATCACAGGGGTGCACCACCATGCCTGGCCCTTCACCTCTTCTGATACTTGCTTAAACCTTGCCGTTAAATCAACCCTACCTAGACTCTTCATCATCCAATTTACTATGAGAAAATTCCTGGATGTCCTGTATCCAGCTTTCCTTTCTTCCCCATTGAAACTTAGTATTTTCTAATTCTATATTATTTATTGTATTTAGTGTTTATTTCTTTATGTACTTAGTACAGGATCTCACTACATAGATAAAACTCATAGTGATCCTCTTGTTTTCAGCCTCACAAGTGTTGGCATTATAGGTACATACCACCAAGCCCAGTCTCAGTTTTCACCTCAGTGCCCCTTGGGGGCAGGGCTGGCACGACACACCAGGGATCAAATTCCAGTCCCTGTGCTTGTGCTGGCCCTTGTACTTATTGTTTAATGTCATCTCTACTACTAGAAAATAGGATCTTTGTCATTGTTTTCTCACTGAACATTCTCTAAGCATCAAAAACCATGCCTGGAACAGAGAAAAAAGTCCATTAATAGTGAAAACTTTGGCAGTAGCAGCTTCCCCTGCCTACCTAAACCACAGGTCCAAGAAAGAAAATTGAAACAAGGTAATTTTATTCTATATTAAAACTAAACAAGACTTTTTGATAGCAGAAGTGGTTAGGAGTGATGTTTTAATTGTACGTTAGTGAGTTTACACTTTTTTGTAGAAGTTACAATTTTTTTTGGAAAGTTGTGTATGCAGAACGTTCTAGAACTTCAACTTTTATACACACGAAGACTAGTGTGTTTTACATGAGTACCCCTGAACCAGTGTTGGTTGTTTTTGTTTTTGGCTTAGCTACCTATGGTTTGGAAAACTTGTTCATAATGAAGCCAGCAAGCTAGTGGGGCAAAGGCCTGGCATTCACTTTTTTTTTTGTTTAAACAGTACTGTTTATACAACTCAGCATTCCTTTTTCTTATTTAAACTGAGTTTCTCATCAGTTTTGCAAGAGAGAGCAGAAAAATTCTTATCAATAGATTGTGAAATAGATCCTTTGCTAAAGTCCAATATGTTTAAACAGTTCTCCTCTATTCAATTATTTATTTCCTCATTCCAAGATTTCTCATTTTTAGTTGAAGTTTCTTTTGCTGTATGATGTATTTAAAGTATACCTGCCTTATGTCTTGAGTTAGAAATCATAGCTGCCCTTTTGTTGAAATCATTTTTGTTGTTGTTAATTTATTGTTCAACATGACTGGGATGTGATCATATGTCAGGCCCTTGATCAGATGAGTCTCTGAACCTGTGCCCAGAGGAGCTGAGCAGGAGAAATAGACATGTGATAGACCTATGCTGTGTGCTGGGGTGGAGGAAGATGGTGAAGCTTGATGGACTTGGTGGGACAGAAAGCAGATGGAAAGCATCGTCTTCTCAGGTTCCCTGCGTCTGTCCTCACAGCTGGTTTTCTAGTCTATATATTGGCCAAGGGTGCTAAAAGTTGAATTGGAATTAGAATATTATTTTCTCATAAACTAAATCCTGAGCAAATTATAATTCTGCAGGCTTCTTCAAAGAGACTTTATTATAAGCAGTAAAAATTTTAAGAACTTTAAATGGGAAGGTTAGATTTCTTTTTCGCTGACCCATATTTATTATTTGCATTTTTACAATACAAGGCTGCCTATGTTTTACAGAAATGTTATATTATTAGGAGGAACTCCAGGGCTAAAAGAATGGATGGCAGTTGTTCGAGTAACTTGTTTACACTTGCATAGTCATTGTTAAGTGAGATTGGTTTTATAGTTTTTGATTTTCATTTTACTCCCAATCTGTCTTCTTCCTTCTTTGTCTTGTTGTTGTTGTTGTTATGATTTTTGGCATGGCAGAGAAGCAGAGATACAGGAGAAGCAGAAATAAGGATGTGTGTGGGGGGCTTTGTTAACGCTAAAGACATGGGGAAGATTGAGGGCAAGCAGAGGGCAGATGTCTGACCAGAGACAGGGAGGCTGAGACTATGGACTTTTGTTAAGGGTGGTGTCTGAGGGTCAGGTTTAGTGACACACAAGGAGGTGTGTGGAGGCTCGCTTGTATGGGTCAGAAAGCTAAATGGAAGTTGTAGCTAGGGCTGGAGCCGGCAAAGAGGAGGAAGTGGTCATTGGGAAGATAAGCTGTTGTTTGGGGGATTCAGCCATGTTGGATCATGGCCATGATCATTTAGTGGTTTGTATTCCAGCCTGAAACTATCAGTTTTCTCATTGGAATTCTGACTTACTGTAGAGAATATATAGCTCATGTTGTGGTCTGTTCACAATAAAACCAAAAAAGTACAGAGAATGTGTAAATGGCATGGGCCCATAAGCATAATGAAAATTGTACCAGTTTCTCTTCCATGTGCTTTTCAAGAGAAAACCAAATGTTTGGAGAAAGTCAGAAATATAGAGGATTCTGCTGGCCAGAGTACAGATTTTTGGCAGATGGAAGTACATCGGTCCTGTCAGTGCATCACATGACATTTCAAAAAATCTTCTCATTCAGTAACAGAGCAGTCCTCCTTCATTACTCCCTCGCGGAAGATTGGGTGACTTCTTCAGAGGGGACAATGTCTTAGGCAGCTGAGTTAGATAGAAATACAGTCAGACAGGGCTGGGCCCAAAAAAGCCTCAAGATGGAAGACAAAGATACCTTGCAGCTGAGAGAGATAGGCCCTCCTGCTGTGGGCCCGGCCTCTAGACAGAAGATGAAACAAATGCACCCACAGTTCTCCCTAGAGATGGGTATCAGGTATTGATATTCTAAATAGGTATCAATCACCTCGAAGAAGCTAGAAGAGTCACTAACCCAATCCTGTTGCTGTATGACTTGCTTCCCCATTTGATCCCAATTTAATAAATTTTACCTGAACAATTATATTTATAATTTTATTGGTGGACTGTAGTTTGTCTCATCTCATGCCCAACTTTTAAGTTCCCATGTTTCCTGCCTTAGCTCTGCCTCACCTTGTTGTAGGCTGCTGAGTTAGATAGAAACATTATAGGAAGCCAGACAGGGCCAGGCCTTCAAGGACGACATGGAAGACAAGGTCACTTTCCAACTAGAGATAGTCATTCCTCCGCTGTGGGCCAAATCTCAAGACAAGAGTAAACAGAAACAACTACATACTTCCCTAAGGATAGGCATTGTAAGTAGGGATAAGCATTGTAAGTAGGGATAGGGATAGGGATTGTAAGTAGGTATCAATCACCTTGATCCTGGAGTCACGAGCCCAAGCTCAATAGGTGGTGTCCTTGCCCGCTTGCTACATGACTTGCCTTCCCATTGGATCCTGATGTTAATCAATTTTACCTGAGCAATGGTGCTTGTAATCTCATTGGTTGACCAGTTTCATCCCACCTCATACCCACCAAAGTGAATTCCCATGTCTTCTCTATAAAAGTCCCTGGAAGAGACAGCTTCCTGGGCAACCCACTCTAGGTCCTCTTCTGTCCCTCTTCCCAGATAGAAGCTTTCTTTCTCTTAATAAATCTATTCTGCTCGTAACCTTGTTTGTTCTTAAAATTCATTCTTCAGTTTTAGAGAACACGAACTCTTCAGGTTGGCGATCATTTTCCCCTGCATCAACCTCGTGGTTTTGCTCTATAAAAATCCCTAGAAAAAGGTAGGTTCCTTGACAACCCACTTGGGTCCCCTTCTGTCCTTCTCCCGGACAGAAGCTTTCTTTCCCTCAGTAAATATATTCTGCTCTTAAAAACACATCTTCACATTGAATTGATTGTCTAAATTATAAATTACTTAATGCGGGGCCAGGGAGATAGCTCCGAGGCACAAGTGCCTGCTGGGCAAGTGCAAGGTCATGAGTTCAAACCCTGGTCCCACAAAAAAAAAAAAAAAAAAAAAAAATTACTTAATGCTATAGCTGTCATACTGGCACAAGAATAGAGAGATAAGCCCGGTGTGGTGGTGCATGTCTTCAATCCCCCCAGCACTCAGAAGGCTGAGACAGGAGGATTGTTGCAAGTTCAAGACCACCTTGAGCTACAAAGTGAGCTCAAACCCAACCTGAATTGCATAGTGAAATCCTGTCTCAACAAAAGACAGAAAAAGAAAGTGTTAAAAAAAAAATGGAAAAATAAGCAGAGTCAATTAAGATATCCTAAAAGAGCTCCTCATATGTGTTCATTTAATATAGGACTTGATGCTGAAGTTCAACTTTAGTAATCGTTAATAGGGATGAGATTTAGTGCTGGAATAATTTATTAGGTATTTAAAAACCATTGTGTGTTGCACTATGTCTGCCCAGAAAAATTGTTCAAACCCTAACTCTTGGTACCTGTGAATATGATTTCATTTGAAAATAGGATCTTTGAAGATGCACTCAGGTTACGATGAGGTCATACTAGGCAAGGAGTCGGTCATAATCTAATGATGAGTCTGAAAATGAGAGGAAAATTTGAGCACATATGCAGGAGAATGTCCTATGACAATGGGACAGAAATTGGAGTGATGCGGCCAAAACCTATGGTACTCCCAGAATTATTAGTACCTTCTGCGAACTGGGAAGAGACAAGGAAGTGTCCTCCCAAAGACCCATTCAGAGGGAGTTATCACTCTTAACATTTAGATGTCTGACTTCCAGCCTATAGAACTGGGAAACAATAAATTTCCGTAGTTTTAGTGTAGCAGCTGGAGCCAATTGGTTATAGCTCATGTAGAAAACTAATACCAAAAATATAGGTATACAATGACATAAGTTCTGGACATATTAGTAAATGCAAACAATAGACAAAAGCTGAAATAAATATTGATTAAATTTCTCATTGACAAAAAAAGAAAAGCTTTAAAAAAATCCATAATGAAGCTATGAACATAAAAATTTCATTATCTATTAAGAAAATAATCAGAAAAACCAAAAAGAAACTGAAAAATATTTCCAACATATGACAAGTACCTCATATTTTTAATACATATTATTCATACGGATTGAAAATAAAAGCAGTGGTGGGTGTAGTGACATACATTTATAATCCCAGCATGTAGGAGGCTGAGCCAGGAGGATCTAGGTGAGTTCAAGACCAACCTAGATTACATACAGAGTTCAAGGCCAGCCTTCAGGGAGGCCTAGTCTCAAATCAACAGATAAACAAACATTAAAAACCATTTGAACAAAAGACAGCATCTTTATGCAGAAGCTTCAAAGAAGCTGGGTGTGGTGGTACATGCCCATAGTCCTAGCACTCAGAAGGCTGAGGCAGGAGGATTGTTACAAGTTTGAGATCAGCCTGGGCTACAAAGTAAGCTCAAGGCCAGCCTTGAACTGCATAGAGAGACCTTATCTCAAAAAAATAAAAAACAAACAAAAGAATCAAAGAAAAGACAATTAACTACAAAAATACAACGAGCAGATATTATACAGTGTTTATTATGTACCACTTTCTAAATGTACCAGTTTACTATGTACCCTTTCCTAAATACCTTATTCATTAACCTTTAACCCTCAAGTCAATTATGAGCAATCTTAGTCAAGTTACTTAACTCTTTTCTCCTCACTTTTATTCCCTATGTATACGTTGAAGAACTACTACATGAGTGATGCAAAAAAAGACTATTAGATCATAAAGGGTATATGTTTTAAATTTATTAGATGCTTAAGCTCAGTTGCCTATATTATAGGATAATAATATCATTAAGCTTCTCTTCTAGAGGATTAACAACTTAAGTTTGCAGACCAAAATTTAGAGAAAAAAAGAGGCTACAAGGATAGCCAATATTTTGGTGCTAGTTCTTCAAGGTCAGTGAGGACTCAGGACATAAGAGAACCTGTACTGGGCTGGCGAGATGGCTCAGCAGTCTGAAGTGCCTGCTTAGGAAAGCTTAGACCATATTGGACTATATTGAGTTATTTTGGACTATATTGGACTATATTGAGTTATTTTGCTGAAGCTTGGACTATATTGGACTATATTGAGTTATTTTGCTGATGCTTGGACTATATTGGACTATATTGAGTTATTTTGCTGAAGCTTGGACTATATTGAGTTATTTTGCTGAAGACACCCACCTATGATATTTGAACGACAATGGAACACCTGTCTCTGACAAAACAAAACACAAAAAGGGGAAATGTAAATGAAGGTCTGTTTTGCAGATATATATATATATATGAAATAGGATAGATATATAGTTACTTTCTCTTAGTTCAGTGAGAATGTTTGTACTAACAGTATTTAGACAAGATTTCATGTCTGCATCTTGTACTCTGAATAGCTACTATGGAGACAACAATATGCCATATATTAATTTTTTTTCTTTTTTTTTTTTTTTTCAGAACCTTTGTTTGTTTATTCACTCGTTTTTATGGCCAGCTCAGCCCGCCCTGAGGGCAGGGCTGGTGCAGCATGTGGTGCCGGGGATGGAACAGCGGTCCCTGAAGCCGCCCAAACTTTCCCAAGCAGGCGCTTTAGATCACTGAGCCATCCCGCCAGGCCCCTGCTGTATATTAATTATTGTAACTGTCCTATTAACCTGCTTTGAAATTGTTTCATTGCTATTTCCTTCTTATTAAAATTAATTTTTAATAATAAATAAAATAAATTTATTAGACTGTGCCAAACTTCTGTCCAAATTTATGCATTAAGGTGCATCCAGCAGCTTCTCCATGCCTTGCTAACTAGTACTGCATAGGTTCAGGTTGTGTGTGTGTTCGTTCTTTCTTTTTTTTTTACGGGTCCAGGGTTCAAACTCACAAACTTGCACTTGCCAGGCAGGCACTTGTGCCACAGACCTCTCTCCTCAGCCTTCCTTCCTTCCTTCCTTCCTTCCTTCCTTCCTTCCTTCCTTCCTTCCTTTCTTTCTTTCTTTCCTTCCTTCCTTCCTTCCTACCTTCCATTCTTCCTCCTCCTTCTTCTTCCTTTTATTTTGTCAATCTATGAGCAGATTAATCCTTACAAGTACATTCAATTTCTCCTAGCAATGAAAAGGTGACAAATACAATATCTAAGATGGGTTCTAATTCCATAGATTCAACTGGCTGTGAATAAAAAATATTTGGGGAAGACAATGTGTCCATAGTAAGTAGGTACACATTCTTCTTGCTACTATTCTCTAAACAATACAGTGTAACAATTATTTACATAGCAGTCATGTTATGATAAGTATTACAAGTCTTCTAGAGATGATTTAAACTGTATAGGAAGACACATTAAGGTTTTCTGCAAATACCATACCTTTTGACATAAAGTACTTGAGTATCTGCACATACTAGTATCTACAGAAGGGTCCTAGAACCATACTGTGTGGACACTGAGAGACAACTGCATAAAATTCATTGGTTAAAGTAAATATACAAAATTTATTATATTGGCGGGATGGCTCAGTAGTCTAAAGCGCCTGCTTAGGAAAGCTTGGGCGGCTGCAGGGACCTCGGTTCGATCCCTGGCACCACATGCTGTGCCAGCCCTGCCCTCAGGGCAGGCTGAGCTGGCCATGAAAATGAATAAACAAACAAAAGTTCTGAAACAAGAAAAAGAAATTCTAAAACAACAAAAAACAAAAAAATCCAAAATTTATTATAATAGTGATGTATAAGTCACTCGCAACTCCAGTATAAAATTTATTTTTTTAAAAAAGCTATTTTGAAATGGCAACACTAACTTGGTAACAGATACACAGTACGCAAAGTTATAAGATATAGCATGAAAAACATAAAATGGAGGGTGTATAATTAAGAGGCTTTTATGTTAGATCAAAGTTAAGATGTTATTAGCTTGTAATAGACTAGCAAAACTACAAGATGTGTTATAGTGTGCTGGGAACTATAACCCCCAAACCTAGATATACCATGGATAGAGAGAAAGGAATCAAAGCATGCCACTGCAGAGAACCAAGTCGAAAAGGAAGACAAGGGAGAAAGGAGTAGAGAATCTAAGAAAATCAGCAGAATGACCATGATAAACTTGTCTTGTCTTTTAAAAAATTTTTTGTTTTATTTTTAAAGAGGTTACAAGTTAGAATTAAAACAGAAAAAAATACAAGTGATACAGAATTTCACTTAAAGTAATATGAATTGTACAATTGTAATACATAGTGTTGCCTTCCAACTAGTTGTGCATATTACCAGATATATGCAAGTAAAATTGCAAGAATAAAGAAAGATCTATGAGAAATTAAGAAGAGGAAAAATTACAATGTAAAAAAGGAGATGAAACAAATTAAAGCATTAACTGCTCCTAACTTATCTTTCAAGATTTCTTTTAGTTACTCAGGAAGACTCTTCTCCTTCCTCTCAGTTCCTTTGGCATTTTATCCACTCATTCAAAACTATTTGAGAAATGCCAGACGTGGTGACACATGCCTACATGCCTGTAATCCCAGCCCTCAGGAAGCTAAGGCAGGAGGATTGCCACAAGTTCCAGGCCAGCCTAAGTTACACGTAAGCTTTAAGGCCACCTTGAAACATAGAATGAGACCCTGTCGAAAATATTCTCAAATATAAATATTTGAGGATTTACTATGTATTGTTTTCACTACCATAAAGCAATAGCAAATTAGACAAAACCTTTTATCTTTATGGAGTTTACATTCTGACAAGAAAGTAAAAAGTAAGGGGGCAGGGAGATAGCTTTATGGCACAAGTGCCTGCCTTGCAAGTGCAAGGTCATCAGTTCAAACCCTGGTCCCACAAAAAAAAAAAAAAAAGGAAGCAAAAAATAGCAAAGTTAAGTTCATAGCAGTAATTTTTTCCCCCCTGTATTTTAGGGAAAGGCTTACTGGGTGCTCAGGGTCTCACTACTAGATCCAGCTCATAGTGATCCACCTGTTTACAGCTTCCTAAGAGCTGGGACTACAGCCGCGTTCCACCATGCTCGGTCTCAATTGCCCTTTGAGTGCGCCCTGGGTGGAGCCAGCACAGCAGAAAATCTCAAGGTCTCTCTCTCTCTCTCTCTCTCTCTCTCTCTCTCTCTCTCTCTCTCTCTCTCTCTCTCTCTCTCTCTGTGGTACCAGGGATTGAACTCAAGACCTTGCTCTAACCTGGCAAATGCTTATTCTGCTGAGATATCTCGCCAGCCCTCATTGCATTCACGTGGTTATGCTGTCATCACTTGTACAGATCTCCAGAACTTTTTCATCCTTCCAAAGTGAACTTTTAGCCAGCGAGATAGCTCAGAGGCGTAAGTTCCTACCTCAGAAGCACAAGGTCCTGAGTTTGACCTTGTGGTACCTCAAGTATAAACAAAAAATCAACCGAAGTGAAAATTTATACTCATAAAATAGTAACTCCTCAGTTTCCCCCCTTCAGCCTGGGTAAACAATGTTTTATTCTCTGCCTCTGTGAATTTGACTTGTCTAGGTACCTCACATAAATGAGATCATATAAGATTATCACTTTGTACCTAGTGTATTTCATTTAGTAGAACTTTAAGATTCATCTTATGCTGTAGTATGTGTTAGAGTTTCAGTCCTTTTTAATGCTGAATAACATTCTAATTATATATATATGTATATAAAATCTTGTTTATTCACCTGTTTGTGGATTTTGTTGGGGGGCATTAATGCTTCTGTGAATATACAAATCTGTTCACATCTCTTTTTTAGTACACCTAGAAGTAGAATTTCTGAATGAAATAGTAAACCTATGCTTAGTTTTATGAGCAACGATCACAGTGTTTTCCACAGAGGCTACATAATGATATAAGTATTTCACTTTCTCTACTCCTTCACCAATATTTCTTGTTTTTTGTTTTTTTTTTTTTTTTTTTTTTTTAATTACAACCATCCTGAAGGATACAATGTGGTATCTCATTGTAGTTTTGATTTTTATTTCCCACCGAGCATCTTCTTATGTACTTGCTGATCATTTGTATATATTCTTTGGAAAAATGTGTGTTTATGAGTTTTCCCTATTTTTTCATTTGGCTTCCTTTTGCTGTTGAGTTTGATAACCTCTCAATATTCTGAAATTATTTCCCTATCAGATATGTTATTGGCAAAAATTTGCTCCCATTCTTTGTGTTGGCTTTTTGTCTGGGTAGGGTTCTTCAATGCATACATTTTAATTCTTTTTAATTTATTTTTTTTCTTGTTTCAGAGCCTTTGTTTGTTTATTCAGTCATTTTTATGGCTGGCTCAGCCCACCCCGAGGGCAGGGCTGGCGCAGCATGTGGTGCCGGGGATCGAACCGTGGTCCCTGAAGCTGCCCAAGCTTTCCCAAGCAGGTGCTTTAGATCACTGAGCCATCCCGCCGGGCCCCAACGCATACACTTTTTTTTTTTTTGCCTTTTTGAGACAGGGTCTCGCTATGCAGTTCAGGCTGGCCTTGAGCTCACTTTTGTAGCCCAGGCTGGTCTTGAACTCACACCAATCCTCCTGCCTCAGCCTCCTGAGTGCTGGGATTACAGGCATGAGCCGCCACGCCTGGCTCCCAATGCATACATTTTTTTTTTTTTTTTTTTTTTGTTGGGACCAGGGTTCGAACTCACGACCTTGCACTTGCCCAGCAGGCACTTGTGCCTCGGAGCTATCTCCCCAGCCCCTTCTACATTTTTAAAAAATTGATGAAGTGTACTTTTTTTTTGTACCAGGGATTAAACTCAAGACCTGTTCTTAGCACACAGTGCTTACACCACAGAACTATCACCCCAGCAGTTGCTTATGTTGTTGATCCACAGCTAAAAAATCATAAAACCCCAAAGCATAAAGTTGAGTATGTCTTGAGCTATTATTCTAAGCACTCCCAGTTAGTTTTTGTATATGCCAGTTACTAAAGGTCCAGCTTTATTTTTTTTATGTTGCCAACTTCATCTTTTACTTAAGAATAAAATGTGTTCATTTTGTCTATTCCTTTATTCCTCTATTGCTAGGGCCTTGAGAACAGCTCTGTGTTTTATAGTCTTACTCAATTCATTATTTTTTTTTGTTGTTGTTTTTTAGAGGAGGGACAGTTTCACTATCTGAGACACTCTCTTCCTGCCTCAGGTTACAGGTGTACAGAACCACTCCTGGTTTAGAATCTTTCACTGTCCTCATAGTTCCATGCATTTGATAAAAGGACAAATTCACTTTTACATTTAAGAAATGAATGCTTTGTGGCCACTGAGCATTGTACTGTATGTATATACATATATTATAAAGTTCAATTATTGAAAAAATATATTGTTTAGTTTATGATTCTTCCTCTAGTTTTTTTTGTTTTGTCTGTTTGTTTGTTTTTTGCAGTACCAGGGATTGAACTCAGGATCTTACACTTGCTAAGCAAGCATTTATTCAACTGAGCTCTCTCTTCAGCCCTGGTTTAGGATTTCTTTAGAGGATTTATTGATTGATTGATTGTCTGTTTGATACAGGGTCTCACTATACAGTTCAGGCTGGTCTTGGGCTCACTTTGTAACCCAGGCTGGTCTTAAAACAGACTTTCAACAATCCTCCTGTCTCAGCCTCCCAAGTGCTGGGATTACAGCTGTGAGCCACCACATCTGGCTAAAGAGGTCATATTTTGGAAATATTTTTATTTTTTTATTTTTATTTTTATTTTTTATTTTTTTTTAATTTTATTTATTTATTTATTTCTTGTTTCAGAACCTTTATTTGCTCTATTCTCCCATGTTTAAGGCCGGCTCAGCCCACCCCAAAGGCAGGGCTGGTGCAGCATGTGGCGCCGGGGATCGAACCGCGGTCCCTGAAGCCGCCCAAGCTTTCCCAAGCAGGCGCTCCAGACCGCTGAGCCATCCCGCCAGGCCCTGGAAATATTTTTAATCTCATGAATTTGGCATAAAACACACTTCTGTTCCTCACAACCCAGAAATATGACTTTTCTGTCTCACATTCTAAGCACTACCAGTATTTAGCGAGCTTATCAGACACATCCTTAGCCCATCGCTGTTTCTTACTTAGAATGAGAGCATGGTGATATGTGCAACATACTTGCTCTGTGAAGTCATGGGAAAAAGCTTTAACATCAGAAAGTCAGCTGGAGGCCCTGAAATGAGAGCAAGTGGGAGGTGGCTTTATGATTGATCGTCTGATGAGTGTTTCTCAAACTGTAGATTCATCTGATGTCCACTGAAATATGGAGCCAGCACATTAACCCAGATCAACCATATCAGAATCTACAGGCATGAACTCTGGGTCTGCAGTTTTAGCAAGTACACATGGAAGTTTGAAAAACGTTGATACCTGGCTCTAGGATGAAAGTAGTAGCATAGCGTCCATGCCATATGCAGGACTTTGTTAATAGGAAGTAGACTCACTGGTGTTGATAAGACTTACATTTTCTAAACCTACCTGGAGAGCAGAGCTAATCTCATTTTTTTTTTTTTTAATTTTGTGCAGGGTCTCACTATGCAGCTCCTACTCATAGTGATCCTCTTGTTTCCTATCTCCGAAGTGCTGGGATCACAGATGTGCACCACCATGCCCTGACTCCATTGCTGGCTCAGCATGCCCGAGAGCAGGGCCAGCATGGCATGTGGTGGTAGGGATTGAACCCTGGTCCCTGTGCTTCCCTAAGCAAGCGCTTCATCTGCTGAGCTGGCCCTTCAGATTCTTGAGATTATAATTTCCCCTGATTCTTTGACTATGTTAATAAACTTCATTTATTTACTATTAAGGTTATGGGAGAAAAGTAATTTTTTTCATATCATTGCCTAGATTTATATCTTGGTTTTATATTTTTTTGAAGATGTAATTATATATAGTAGCAGTCTGATGAGTTTTGACAAATGTATGCACCCATGTAACCAATACCTTAGTTGAAAAATAGAGTATGTTATTATCTTAGGAAGTTCGTGGGTGTCTCTTTCCATTCCGTCACTGTCCCCTAACTATCCTGGCAGCTACTATTATCGTTTCTACCTTCATAGAACCTAATTCCTTCAGAGATTTACTTTTACCTGTTTTTAAACTCATAAAATGGTATATTCATTATGGCTTAGTCTTAAAGAAAAATGACTAATTGTTATAAACTTCTTGGTCCCATGATGCATTCTTTGGTCCTGTTCATTTTTTGCTTGCTTTGATTCTTGCAGAATTTTAACCTCCCTGCTGTTCTTCATGGCATTCTCTGCTACTCTTAGAGGTATCATTTGCCTTCAATGTTCTTCTCTTTTTGTTTTTCATATATTTGGTACAGGGTCTCACTATGCAGCTTGGACTTACAGTGATCCTCCTGTTTTCAGCCTCCCCAGTGTATCCTCACCTGGGATTACAGGTGTGGGCCATCTTGTCCACTCACAGCAGGCTCAGCTCAAAAGCCTGAGGGTGGGGCTGGCCTGGTATGTGGAGTGGAGGATTAAACCCTGGTCCGTGTGCTTGCCTAAGCAAGCACTTAGTCTGCTGAGCTATCTTGCTGGCCCTTGCCTTCCACACTTTTGAATGTTTACTCTGTAGCTTAAAAGAGCCAGGTGTGGTGGCGCATGCCAGTAATCCCAGCACTTGAGAGGCTGAGGCAGGAAGATTGGTGTGAGTTCGAGACCAGTCTGGGCTATAAAAGTAAGTTCCAGGCCGGCCTGAACTGCATAGCGAGACCCTGTCTCAAAAAAAGACAAAAAAATAAAATAAAAGGACTCTGTACTGTTACACTAGGTTTTTTTTTTTTGTCTTTTGGAGACAAGGTCTCACTGTACAGTTCAGGCTGGCCTTGACCTCACTTTTGTAGCCCAGGCTGGTCTCAAACTCTCACTGATCCTCCTGCCTCAGCCTCCCGAATACTGGAATTACAGGCGTGCACCACCATGCCTGGCTACACTAGTTTCTTTAAAAACCCATTTTCTTCCTCTTTTTTCTTACCATTGTAATTATACAAAGTCATTCTTCCTCATCATCATCTTCCTCCTCTTCCTCTCTTCCTCCTCCTTCTAGCTTATGGGAATATGTTATATTTTCTTAAAATATTTCAAAGCCTAGCTTTCTAAAGTCTTGTATATACTTTTGATCCAGCTCAACTTCATCTTTCTTTGAAATGACAGGCAAAGAAACTCCAGGTTCTCCAGTCCACCAAGTGCCTTCTTCACATTGATCAAAATCCAAAGGAGTGCACTCATTATTCCTTCCTCTGTCTTCTAGGACATAAAATTACTGGGGAGGCAAGTGAAAAACTCTACTTGTATCTGAACAGATCAGCCAGTGTGTCATCCTCACTACTCACGTGTGTTGTGACAGCTTTGTGGTTTTCCTCCATGTGTTCATCTCTGCTTCCAAAAAACATCACTTCCGTTTTGCTTTCTTTTTGTCTTCACCCAGGTGTCCAGGGACTCCTCTGAGTCCGTCATATCCCAGCCTACAGTGCTGCCCTGCCGGGCTTCTCTCAGCCGGTCTTGTGCGTGCAGCTCGTCCTTCAGTTGCTGGGCTCCTACAGATCCATTCCATCCTGCGAACTTCCGGTGGTGTCTAGGAGGCCATGTTGGTCATCAACACCATGGTCTCAGGGTAACTATGCTGCTTATGCTCTGAGCAGGATATCTGGACATCTGCTACCTCTGTTCTGCTTCTGATGTCCTTCCTAATTCTTTTCTCATTGAGTCGCTCAGAACTGTCCTCACTGTTGACATTCTCCAGGCAGTCCTTAATGCCATGCCTGGGTACTGTCTCAGTTTTATCCAGGTATTTTTTCCTCTTTTCTCATCTGTTTTCCATTTTTCACTCATTTAGGCCAGATGAGTTGCTCTCTGAGTAAATGCATTCTTTTCAGTCTTTGTAGATGCTGTTAATCTTTAGTCAAAAAGCTTCCATTCTTGAATTTGAAGTTGTGGCCCTGAAATAAAAATGATCACCCAGCAGGTACCCCATCATTCATTTTTTATGTCATATTTTTATTCTCAACATTTCTACCTCTGGGGGCCAGGGAAATAGCTCTGTGGCACAAGTGCCTGCCTGGCAAGTGCAAAGTTATGAGTTCAAACCCTGGTCCCACAAACAAACAAACAAACAAAAATATTTGTGCCCCTAAGTCTTCTATATCCCAAATTTCAGAGCATCTCAAGATACTCCCATACTCTGATTCATGGGTTTCCATTTTCCTACCACTTGACCAGAGAGGACTAGAGCAGCTTCAGGTAGCTTCTGTCATATGCTAAGTTCATATCCCATGAAGATAACATCCCCTCTTACATGGCTAGGTTTGTCCACTCGTAGCCACTGCGATATTCTGCACAAGTTCTAGCATGCAACTCTTCCCCTATAGTGTCAACATGTCCAGTGTTTTTTTCTTCTGCTGTGGGAAAGGAATCTTAGAGAGATGCAGTGTCATTGATAGGAGGTTTGTTCCTATGCTGATTGCTGGGTAGCAAATGAGGACTAAGGCTCATTAGCTTTATCTTTTGATTGGAGATAAAACACTGACCTCGGCTGGTGATGACAATTTCATAAGGTACATGCAAAACTGCTTTGAATACAAAGAGTGAAGCAAACATAGGTTTTAAGAATAGCCATTGGCTATTCAGTTGTCCTCAGACCTATGGAGCACATATAGCATACATGGGAAGTTGCTCAGCATTTTCCAAAGCCCTATATTAATACATGTATTGGGCATGTCCGTGTGCAGAGCATTAGAGTAGGCACTGTGACAGTCTGCATACTCCCTCATTCTGTGGAGTTTTTGTTGTTGTCTTTTGGAGATAGGGCCTTGCTATGCAGTTCAAGCTGGCCTTAAGCTCATGTTGTAGCCCAAGCCAGTGTTGAACTTGCAAATGCTCCTGCCTCTGCCTCCTGAGCACTAGGATTACAGGTGTGCATCATGCCCGGCTAATTCTGCAGAATTTAACGCTGTTGTTTCTAAGTGCTTTTTGATAGGCCAGGGGTCACCCCAGCCATGGGCAAGAATCTGCTTATTTTCTAGAACCCCAAGCAGCTCAGATGCGTAGCTCAGGCAGGACCCACCATAAGCTGCCCTCATCTGTAAGCTTTCCCCAGCACCTCCTTCTTGGCCCCAACCATGATGAGGTGACATAATTTCTACAATTAGGTTGTAGGGTAATTGTTGATGACTAACTGTGATAGTAGCAACTATAATTCTCACATACTGAGTGCCTGCTATGTGTGGCATACTCTACCACAAACACCAGTTTAAAAACATTTGCACAAACATCAGTTTTGAGCTTATTTTTTCTTTTTTTGTATTTTAGGGAAGGGTCTAGAGGGTCTACTAGATCGGACTGGTAGTGATCCACCTGTTTACAGCCTACCAAGAGCTAGGATTACTGGTGCATGCCACCATGCCCAGTTTCAGTTGCCATCTGAGTGTGCCCTGGGGGCGGGACCACTGTGGCAGGCCCGGGAGATCAAATCCCTGGCCTCTGCACTTGCAGGTGTTTTAATCTGCTGCTGAGCTATTTGGCCAGCCCTTGAACTTTTTTTTTTTTTTTTTTTAATATTGCTCTTCTACTGGGCCCATGTTTAGACATATTTTAGTCAACTCTGCCAGGAGATTTCAAGGCCAAGGATAATACAATCTATTAGATACTAAACATATCTGGACTGTCCCTATAGAGTGAGATCATATAAGAGGGTTATGGGAATATGGAACCCAGAGCCTCCCTTAGGCTAGGCCTGTGTTCTACTACCAAATCTCCTGCCCATTCTGGTGCCCTCCCTAGAGAACCAATTTTTAACCTTTTGGAGACAATATGATCTCCATTCTGAATGTGTACCATGGATCACAGACAAAGGCGCACACTCTACCAGAGGCAAGGCTGCCTTTTCCATATACAGCACAGCTCCTAGGTCAAATCTGGACCGACCCAGCCTGGGGAGCTGCTCTGGCCTCTCCCTGAACCCACTGGTGTCTTTGTGGTTTCCTCCCCCAGGCCTTTGACTAAGATGCTGGTCATTCCTTATGAGAAACCTGAGGAGGATACTAAAAAGACAGCTACAGTACTCCTATTGCCTGAGGCCAGGTTCCTTGGGGGACCAGCTGTTGGGGTATAATTTTGTAGACTATTTTTTAACACACTGAAATCTTTCAGAAGCTTCGTTAGTCTTCTGTAGTGTCCTGGGGCTAGCAAGTGAGATGATGAAGAAAAGCAGGGGGAGGGGTGGGTAGAAGAGAGAGGGAGGGGAGAGGAGGAAGGGCTGAAGGCATGTGGGGGAGAGACAGGAAGAAAGGGGGGGGCAGTAACGGAAAGAGCGAAGGAGTGAGGATGGAGCAAAGGATCAGGGGCCTCGGAATCTGACAACCACTTTAGGTCATAGTTTTCTCACCTAGGGAAAGGAAGTAAGTAAAGGGAGATAATACTTGTTTTTCAGCGTCTCTGTGAGGTTTTTGTGTTAAAAAATAGACCTATAGAAGATGCTTACCTGTGGAAGTATTATGATTCATATACAATATATATTGGAAATAAAGGGGATTTGAATAAGGTCATCTGACAATCAGATTTTTATAACTTTGAAAGGGCTCACACCTTAGATAGGGACTGAGCCTGAGGGGAGTCTGGGGCCTCAGGAGCAAAGGCTGATAGCAGAGTGCACTCTCAGGGTTTTGAAAGGCCCAACAAAGAGAAAACCTTTCCCCTTTCAATTTTTGGGTTTGTTGAGAAATTGAGACAAAGTGTCAGCAGATGGAGGCCGACTCCCGGCAATCCTGACCTCCATCACTCTCCCTCTGAACAAGTCATTCAACTCCAGAACTTGCTTGACAAGCTCCAGGCAACACCAGAACAAAGCAGGTGTCCCCTTTGGCGAAGGGTGCCTTTCATGTGGACAGCACCAAAGAAAGAGAAAACAAGAAGGGTCTGTATACCACACTCCTCCTCGCACGCCAGCCAGTCAGGTGCGTCAGTTCGCTTCCTCAGGGACAGATACGAGAGTGAGAGAGCAAGCGGCAGAAGGCCGGTGTGTGTGCTCATGGTGCCCTTCTCCACAGGGAAGGGGAGTCAGAAGTGCACTGGAGGCCGCCCTCCAGCAGGCTCTGAGGAGGAAGCAGAGCTCAGGGAGTGGGGCTGTAGGACCGGCCCTGGGGTGGGACGAAGGAAGGACCTGGAGGTATGTAGGAAGCGCTTAACAAACCATTCTGGGGGGGGGGGGATCACTTTATGTACTGCGTTGCTACAAAGGATAGCACAAGTGGTTGCTACAAAGGACAGAACAATTCATAAATAGTGATAAAATACATGCAATGTTCTTTAAGCTCCAATGTCTAGTTGCTTACCGGCCATCTCCCAGAATGCTCTGATTTTTGTTGAAGTCTTTTCTGCAGACCAACCAATGATTGTAATTCAACCATAGTTTTAAAAATGGAGTAATTTTCATTACTAAGATAACAATAGGTGTCAATATCTCAAGAACATAAATCACAGTGCAATTTAGCTACATAAATTAAGTTTTGGATATTGATGATCTTTGTTTTTAATGTATATTAATGGCACATTTATATAACTTAAAATGTACTAATGTTGTGTTTAACAAACATTTGTTCGTTTTGTCTTTTGGTACCAGGGATCAAACTCAGGACCTTGAACTTGCCAGGCAGGCGCTTCTGTCGCTGAGCCATCTCCCCAGTCCTGTATTTAACAAACGTGCAGCAATGCTGAAATATTGGTTGTTGACTCTTGCCCGGCACACCACTAAGGAACACGGCTGTCCCCACTGAGTGCTCCGATGGTGCTCCGAGAATCAGTGTCCAGCAGGGGGCAGTGTGGTCCCTTACTCAGGGAGCTGACCTCCTCCTGTGGTTTCTGGAACAAGATAAGGGTGCCTATTCTAAAGAGGGAAGGCCAAGAGTCAGGACTCCTCCCAGGATGTGAGCCAGGGGGGAAAATCAGGAAACCCAAACGGAAGTCCTGAGGTGCTACTGGAGAGCAACCAATGGAGAAGCCTCCTGCTGGCTGCAGGACAGCTGTTAGGGTCCACTCAACCCCTTCTCTGGTGGGACAGACACACACTCAGGGCAAATGCTGGCCTTGAGTTCGGAAGCTGTGTGGGACAGAGCTCAGCCTACCTGATAGGATGCACCTGGCCTATCATGGTGAGGCCCAGGTGCGGGGAACCAACACTAACAGTGAAGCAGGAATTTCTAGTTACTAAGCGATTGGGAAGGTTGGAGGGTGCGAGCAGATTCAGTCATCCAGTTTCTACACTGCTCTCTTGCTGAGCTCAGGGTATATTTCCAACACGAGCAAGGGCATAGCACAGCAAACCCATCCAGAGAGGCGGTTGTGATGAGTAATTTATGTTTAATTTATCCTAATTCCATTCTGTATGTTTACAGTCACTTTTGGGAAGGGCCGCTTAAGGTTCAAATGCCTCCTTTAGATATTTACAAACATTATGTCTTGATGACTTATTTTTCTCTCCCTCAGGGATTATGGTGAATCAAGCTACCTCAATGGAGAAAAATTGGTGCCCAGGACAATTGCATTTTCTTACTAATTTAAATACAATCACACTTGAATTTTTTTTTCTACATTTTTCAAATCACTGACATACAGCAGACTTTTGTTTTTCTTTAGACTCACCTGTTAACAGATTCATATTCTTTCCAAGTCTCAGAATGTCCATTGGATTGTGTTTATTTTCTTGCTCTCTCCAGGCATGAATTATCAGGGGCCCTGGCTATGGGGAAAAAGTTACCTCATAACCCATGCATGTATAGGCTTTAGGTTGATAAAAGACCAATTACTTCAGTTTGAGACAACTGATGACTTAATCTCATAATTTTTTTTTCCCTCTGTTTAGGACAGGGTCTACAGGGCCTCACTACACAGATCGGACTCGTAGCAATTCTCCTGTTTTCAGCCTCTCAAGTGCTGGGATTACAGGTGCGTGCCACCATACCCAGTCTCCATCACTGTCTCAGCACATCCTTTGGGTGGGGCTGGCATGGTTAACCTCATATTGTTATCTGTAACAATTTCTGAAACATTAAACTTCATGGTATGCTAGAAATACAGAGAAAACAAAGTTTTGAGATATTAATGTTAAGTGAAAGTTAGCTCCAGTTGCTAAATTATTTATCACAAAAAGTATATTATATGTAATTAAATAGTACCTGTTTTGTGCAGAATAAGAAAAAAGACCTAAATTAAATGAGCTAAATAATATGAATTGACTTGATAAATAGGATCACAGTATTATGCTACTTTGTAACTCTTAACAGACTTTTTATAATGGATAGTTTTCAACATGTATGTAAGTAGACAGTCGCATATGATGGACGGTCCAACCAGGCCAATCCTGTTTCATCTCCAGCCTTAGCTCAGATGTGGTAGTGCATGTTTTCCATTGGTCACTCTCCAGTAGCACCTCAGGTGCTTAAAAGGCTAAGGCAAAATAACTGTGAGTTCCAGGTCAGCCTGCAAAGTGTAATAAGAATGTGTCTCAAAACAAAAAAGAGGCCAGGCGTGGTGGCGCACGCCTGTAATCCCAGCACTCGGGAGGCTGAGGCAGGAGGATTGGTGTGAGTTCGAGACCAGCCTGGGCTACAAAAGTGAGCTCAGGACCAGCCTCAACTGCATAGCAAGACCCTGTCCCAAAAAGACAAAAAAAAAAAAAATTAAAAAAAAAACAAACAAAACAAAACAAAAAAGAGTATGAATGTATAGCTTTATATCTATTATCCAAAAGCTCTTCTCAAAATAGGGAACTTTAAAAATAATATCCCATTATCATACTTGAAAATAAGCATTAACATTTCATAATATCATTTTTAATTAATGATTACTGTTCCAATATCCCTGTTATTCTCCCATGTGTGCATACTTAGAGACAATGCAATATATCACAAGTAGTTAGCATTTCTTTTAAATCTCTTTTAGTCTATAGGTTCCTTTGGCATAATTTAATTTAGGTCATTTGTTGAAGATATACTTATTTTTTATTTTATTAATTTTAATGAGAAAAAAAGATAAAATAACAATGAAACAGTTTCAAAACAAGTTAGAGGGTGGTTACAATGATTAATACAATGTATATTGTTGTCTTCATAGTAGTTAGTCAGAGGACAAAATGCAGACCTGATATATTGTTTAAACAATATTAGTACAAACATTCTCAATGAACTAAGAGAAAGTAGCTGTAGAAGATATAATTTTTAAACTTAATGTATCACAAACTGTCTCCATTAATCTTTAAGGTTTCATAAAAATCCAATTACTTGGATATTTTACATTTAGTTCCATAATCTATTGCTGCATAATTAATTGTTCCTAATATTTTCTTGGTATTCAACCTGCTGCAATAAATAATCTACTCTACTTCCTGCATTTATGAAACTTGTTTCTTTCATTAAGAAAAATGAATAGATTCAGAATTGTTGGTTGATTTTTTTGGCAATTTTTTGTTTTGTTTTGTTTTTTTCCTAAGGGAGGTATGGATTTACTTTTGCATTTGATTTAAAGGCCGGGAAGATGGCTCCGTAGAATAATTGCTTGTCTGGCAAGTACAAAGTCCTGAGTTCAATTCCTGGTATAGAGAAAAAAAATTTAAATTTATATCCCAAGTTGAAGCTATCTATAGTACATATTAGAACAGTTTCTCACTCTACAGGAGTCAGTAAACACTGTCTCACTACAGAAAGGTCAAGGAGAGATTTATGACAAGAGGACAACTGCAGCTGTACAACAGGTTCAACTGGAAAGTGTCCTCATGTTTCATCCCTCTGGCTTGATGAGTCACTTTAGTTTGAGCTGAAAATGAAACCTTCTTTTACATGTTGGTGGAAACCCTAAACATATGAATGGAGTATGTTAGAAAATGTATTTGTCCCTTCTTTGATGGCTGTACTCAAACTGTAAGGCAACCAAAAAGTCTATATCTCTGCAAGGGGAAGAGAGGGGCTGTTATGACACAGAAGATTCCATGGCTTCCTTTGAAAGCCTCAAGAGATACTCAAATAGGGTTGTGTGAATAGCAAGTTCCTGGGGGTAGATATAAAACAAGATTGGCCATGAAATGGTCATCATTAAAGTGAGGTGTTGGGTGCATCATGGCCCATTTCCTTATTCTCTTTAATTTTTTGGGGTCTTTGAAAATGTGTGCCTGTAGTAAAACTTAGGGGACTTCTCAGAGCACTATGGCCAGCCTATAGCCACATGCCCCTGGGTAGCACTTTAGAGCCCCAAGGACAGCTCTTGGAGCAAGCAGAGATGAATGGCTTATCACAATAAGTTACTGCTTAGGGGATGTTTTAAAAGTAGTAAGAAATTTTTAGAGAAATTTTCAATGAGATTCCATGGGGGCTTGTGTTACTATTCATTTTCCTTTCATGAATTAAATGAATAATATAGGAATATTTTAGAAGGGAAATTATCACAGCCTTTGCACTGATCCTGGAGGAGTCCTCCTTAGGCCCTTTGTCAAGGGGCCCGCTCCTGTTTTGGAGGCACAAACAAACAAACAAACAAACAACAAAATCTTTTAATCAGAAAATTCTACCTTTTATATAACCCGATGCATAGAAGTATTAAAAATGCGTATGGCATAACAAACTGGGATTTAGGAACTAACCTCAACACTGCCTTTTTCTTTTTAAATTCCTTTAGAAATGTCAGCATTCCCTGAGGACTTCAGAGAAGTTACACATAGTAAGCCATCCCCTGGGTTGTCTTTATAAAATCAAGTGTCTAAAATTTTCATTGTAGGGTTAATCCTAGTCCCTGGTGGGATGTATTTTTTATATAAAAATACTTACATTGATTTCTTAGATGTTTCCTCACAGTAGGCTCTGGACTGGGTGTTGACAATGCAAAGCCAAGTCACCTTACCAGGCTCAGTGTTGGTTGTATATAGAAAGAGGGAATTTTTTTTTTTTTTTTTTTTTCACTAGGGCTTGAGCTCAGAACCTTGCATTTTCCAGGCAGGCTTTATGCCGCTGATCTATCTCCATGGCCCCAAAATGCAATTTTACAAGCCAGGAACCATTATTGAGCAGATAACCCATTTTGTTGGGTACTGACTCCCTTGGCAATAATGAGCTATTTATTTGTGTGTTTGTTGGTTTTGTTTTCATTTTTGTGCTACCAGGGATGGAACTCAGGACCTTGAGCTTGCCAGACAGGCACTTATGCTGCCAAACTATCTCCCCAGCCCCTAGCCTTGACAATGAAACTAGAAAACTTAAATACAAAGAAAGAAAGAAACTTAACTCTTAATGGGTATAAGTAAGAATTAATTATAAAAGACCTCATTTCATAAAATAATAAGGATGCTATCTCTTCAAGGCATTCCTCATTGTATGTATAAGGAAGTAAAATAAATGAAGAATGAAGCTTGTAAACTCAAGGTTACATTGAAATCATAGCTTTTGATCACAAAATGGTGAAAGACAAAATTCAACCTCATGACTACCTTTGTAGTCTTGTATTTTCTATGAAAAATGTATTATATTTTGTCTGCCATCCGTAGCTGGGTGTTCCTTACCAGTACCAAAGTACACATAAGTATTTAATCTCGAGTTCATGTAAATTTGGTTCTAGCAGAATAGTAAGCCAAGGCCAACTTCTTTCAGCTCACTGGAGCCAGTCCCTGCATCTCTTTCCAGCTCCATGCCCTGTGACACTGTATCATCATCTTGAAACCCACTATGCTGTTTCCTCCACTGATACTGGCACCACTGCATCAGACCTTGTTTTTTTTTTTTTTTTTAAGTTTTCTTTTTTTTTTTTTATATATATAACTTTTTTTTTTTTTTTTCTTATTTCAGAACCTTTATTTATTCACTTATTTTCTTGGCTGGCTCAGCCCGCCCCGAGGGCAGGGCTGGCACAGCATGTGGTACCGGGGATCGAACCGCGGTCCCTGAAGCCACCCAAGCTTTCCGAAGCAGGCGCTTTAGACCACTGAGCCATCCTGCCAGGCCCCATGCATCAGACCTTTTTTAAAAAGCAGTTTCAGCAGCCAGCATGCCAGTACAGCACCTTTTATCCTGTGGATGCTAAACAATCAAGGTGTAGTATTTTTAAGTGACTACCAAGGGCTATTACATTTTGGTAAACCCACTGATAAAGTCAAAACATTCTCAGCATGCTCCTGCATGATCATGTCCTGGCCCACTTCTTAGGTTATGACATGTTAGAGATCCAACCCAAGGCCTTGTGTGTGCAGTGCCACCACTGAGCCCTGATGCCGGCCCTCCTTATTCGCTTTGCTTACTTGCTCAAAGTCTTCAGCCACATGTTCTTCTTTTTTAAATGTATTTTGTATGAGGTCTCACTATGTAGCTTGGACTCATAGTGATCCTCCTGTTTTCAGCCTGCCCAGTGCTGGGACTACAGGTGTGTGCCACCATGCCCTGACTTGGTGATGTTCTCAGTGAGTCTGGTATTGGGGCTGGCAGGCATGTGGTGCTGCAGATAGAACCCTAGTCCCTGTGCTTGCCTAAGTTGCTGCTTAATCCACTCAACTATCTCACTGGCCCCATACATTTTATTTATTTATTTATTTATTTATTTATTTATTTATTTATTTATTATTCATTGCAAAACTTTTACTTCTTCCTAGCTGTTGGCCCTTTTCAGTTTTTCTGTCCCCTGATCTGTGTTCCTCAAGTTAACACACAGACTACTTCAAACCCCAAGGGCTTTTAAGGACATCTGAGGATGTGACTCTATTTGTCTAGCACAGACACACAGTGGGATGAAATTAGGTAACTGTGACTTGGCATAGGTAAATGCCCAGGTACAGGTCATGGCACTGTGTAAGAAGGTAAACATGTATAAGAATGATACAGATAAAGATTCATGCTGCTCTTGTGCACTGGTGCTCTGCCTTTCTATGTGCTGTCTGCTATTGCTGCTGATGTCTTGCACACATACATTCTTTAACCTTGGGACCTCCCCTGTGAAACTCTCTTGGGCCCCAAGGGCAGGCTGGAAACTGGCATAATCAGTTGAGTGGTCCCGTGGCAACTGTGAAAGCAGCGCCCCAAAGATGAAGGAGAGTCCTGGGGAATGGCTGATAAGTGACCCTGGCTTTGCATGTTTACCTGTAGGCATCTTCTTGATAGCTTTTAAGGCCTCAGATGACTGAGAAGCAGTCTACGTGAGCTCAGGGATGTCTTGCAAGCCTTGGGAGTGATAAGCACACAAATTCCTCCCCCTCCCTGTGAAATGTTAGGGCAGGTGGGTTGGCTGTTTTTCACCCTCATCCACTGCATAAATCAAGAGGCTGATGGCCTTGTCCAGCAAGTATACCAGCTGCAGCAGACAGAGGAGGACCTTGAGCAATGGTTGGCCACCACCGAGCTCATGTCTTGAGGCACAGGAAATACTGCCTCCTCCAGAAAGGTCTTTGTAAGTGTAAGTCCCTCTGTCTGAGAAAATTGCTGGGAAAGTCCTCTGGTTTTATATGCTAACTTGGCTATTCATCAAAAAGTGGAGGCAGAGAAACCCTTAACCTAGGGAGGAGGACTGGGAGTACCACCTGCCTCCACCCAGCACATAACCTGTACAACTGCAGGAGCTGGCAAAACAAAGCAGAAAGTGGGTGAGACAGTGCCCACATGGCTGCTATGGCTGTGGGATGATGGGGCTGATAACATATAGTTAGGCCCACAAGAGATGTCACAAATAGCCAGTATAGACAGCACTCCTATAATACAGGTTCTGCAGGATGCTCAGAGCATGGCCCAGAAGCAGGTGATCAGCCTGTGATAAACTAGTTGATGGCAGCAGCTCACCTGGTTTGGGAGGATCCAGGTGACCTGCTGGAGTGAGTCGCTATCTACACTTGATCATAACTGTGCTACATGAAATGGGCATGCAGCAGATGATGTCCTCAGTGCAGTACTGTCGCCCAGATGCCAAGCTGCATGAAGGAAAAGATCCTGGCGAGCCGGCTGACTGCACATGTGCGTCAGTGGCAGCTGTCCTAGCCTCTGTTACAGCTCACCAGATCCACCATGTTGTGAAGGCCTTGGCCAGACTGGGAGACGTGAGAGTGAAGTTCCAAGGTGAGGCAAGGTCTGTAAAGACTGCACCAGCCATGGAGAAAGGAAGGGGTGCCCCAAGCAAGCAGGGCTGTCTTCTCAAGGACAGGCTGGGGCCACTGAAGGTTGCTTAGCAGTAGATCTGAACAGACCTGCTGGCTTCTGGCCTAGTCACAGGCTAGTTCGACGGGCAGACTTTGGATGTGTTGCTGACTCTGCGGAGGCAGTTAGGCCTGAGCAGCAATAGCAGCAAATGGGCCAGAGCCAGGAGTATGTGTTTAATGAGTACAAAATATTCATATGAGTCTGTATGGGAAGTATGAGTTGGACAAAAGAGATAACTGATAGGGACATTCAATGAAAAAGAATCTATTATAGAGAAAAAATTATAAATCATATTTAAATGTTTTCTTTGATTTGAAATAAGCTAAGAAGCCAAGAATCCTCTTTGAACTAATCAAGACAGCCAAGAAGGTAATTAACTACATATTTGGTAATTACGATCAACAATGAAAAGATGAGCTGAACCAAACATATATATATATATATATATATATATATATATATATATATTTTTTTTTTTTTTTTTTTTTTTTTTTTTTTTTTTTTTTTTTTTTTTTTTTTTTTTTTGGTATGGGAGGAGACATCAAACTCAGGACCTTATGCTTGCCAGGCAGGTACTTACGCCACTGAGCTATCTCTCTGGCCCCTAGACTTTTAAAACAATGTTAATAATTTTAATAATTTATCACAAAAGCATTGACCAAACAAAATAATGTTAATAAAATTTTTTAAATAAAAGAATTTTAAAAACAGTGGTGCAGGGGGCTGGGGAGATAGCTCCGAGGCACAAGAGCCTGCTGGGCAAGTGCAAGGTTGTGAGTTCGAACCCTGGTCCCACAAAAAAAAAAAAAAAAAAAAAACAGTGGTGCAGAAAATAGCACTAAAATGTTTTCATTATTGCAGCCACTTGCATACTCCCACATTCCTTTTAGAGCACCAGCTCTTAAGTGTTAGAGCCACATTAACTTACAGGTAAATAAAGAGGACATCTGAACCAACTGGACATTGACTAAGATGACTAGGAAAACTACTTTCCTGAAGCCTCATTGCCAGAGACTGATTTTAAATGACATCAGAAAACCTCTCAAAACGATCTGAATGTTTTAGAAGAGTGACTTAAACACAAAATGCATTGGAAGAGTTAAAAAAAATTTAAAAATTAAGGTTTCTTGAAAGTGTTAATGTTTAATTATTTGACCAATCTTACATACCTATATCTATTAATCTAAACATATTTGATGATGAAAATACGTAATACAACCATTGTTAAATTTTTGTTCTTGCGGCAGGGAAATAGCTCAGGGGTACAAGTGCCTGCCTGACAAGTACAAGGTCCTGAGTTTGATCCCCAGTTCAAAACAAACAAACAAACAAAAAACAGGCATTTTAAGCCAGGCATGGTGGCTCACGCCTGTAATCCCAGCACTCGGGAGGCTGAGACAGGAGGATCAGTGCGAGTTCGAGACCAGCCTGGGCTACAAAAGTGAGCTCAAGGCCAGCCTCAACTGCACAGTGAGACCCTGTCCCAAAAAGAAAAAAAAAAAAAAATTTGTTCTTGTTTTGAAATTCTATACTATAAGTACTCCTGCTTGTTACTCTTTTTCTATCTTTGTTTCTACTATTTTTATTCTTTAAAATAAAATTTAAAAAGTAAA
>PVJA010019887.1:9031-37839 GCA_004027025.1 Myocastor coypus
AAAAAAAAAAAAAAAAAAAAAAAAAAAAGAAAAAAAAGAAAAGAAAGAAAGAAAAAAAGAAAATGGTTGCATGTATTAATTATTGTAACTGTCTTACTATTTTGAAACTGTTTCATTGTATCTCATTAAAATGAATTTAAAAATTTAAAAGAATTTTTTATTTTATTTTATTTTATTTTTCTTGTTTCAGAACTTTTGTTTGTTTCTTTCTTTATTTTCATGGCTGGCTCAGCCTGCCCTGAGGGCAGGGCTGGTGCAGCATCTGGTGCCAGGGATCAAACCACGCTCCCTGCAGCCACCCAAGATTTCCTAAGCAGGTGCTTTACACCACTGAGCCATCCCGCCTGGCACTACTCTCTCACATCTACTTTAATCTAATTTCTATTTTTTTAATTCTCTGGATTTCTGCTTTCCTTTTATCTATTTTTACTGTCCTTTGCTAACACTGTGTTCCTAGTATAAAGAAATTTGGTTAAATTTCTAGAAAATTATTATTATTATTTTGAATTTTAGGAAAGGATCTCCAGAGTGAACAAGGTCTCACTATGTAGATTGGACTCAGCGATTCTCCTGCTTTCAGTCTCCCAAGTGTTGGGATTCCAGGCACATACCACCACACTCAGTCTCAGTCTCCACCTCAGAGCACCTCAGGGGCAGGACCTGCACAGCAGGCACCAGGGACGGAACTCCGGCCACTGTGCTTTGCCTAAGCAGGTGCTTTAGTCCACTGAGCTATTTGGCCAGTCCTAAAAATTATTCAGAAAATCTCAAACTCAGTTTTGAATTCCAGTTAGTAAGGAATGATTTTTATCCCTCTTTTAAAGTTTATCTACTTACACAGTGCTGGTATTTTCCCTCATTTAAATATGGTACAAAGAATCAAATGTAGCAGCTTTTTTTTTTTTTAATTTTATTTATTTATGTTTTTCTTGTTTCAGAATCTTTATTTGTTTATTCAATCATTTTTATGGCTGGCTCAGCCCGCCCCGAGGGCAGGGCCGGCGCAGCATGTGGTGCCAGGGATCGAACCGCGGTCCCTGAAGCCGCCCAAGCATTTCCAAGCAGGTGCTTTAGACCACTGAGCCATCCCGCCAGGCCCCTAATGTAGCAGCTTTTACGTTGGTGAATATTGACTAAGTTCCAACATCCAGTTTCTAGTTTTATGTCATGTCCACTTGCATTAATAATCTCACTATTTTTAAGTATTTTTGAAATGTTTCTCTCACATACAGGAAAATATGGAGCATAATGTGAATGCTCTTATATTCAAAACCTCTCAAAGGAAAGTGGTGGAGGTTGTTTATGTGCAAAAGATATGTCTTTCTGTCCCATTTCTCCCCCTAGAGATAACACTGTTCTCTGCTTGGTGTTCTACCATTTTTGTCTGTGACATTATACTTTCAGTACCATGTATCAGTCTCTAAAATTGATCTGACAATACTCTGCATGCCTTAACGAAATTAATTGGGTTGCAAGTACTTTGACAAGTTACTTAAGTTACTTTCAATTGCACATTATGTTTTTTATACTACTCTATAGCAGTGGTGGTGAATGTATACGAAAGATGTTAATATATGAGTTTTTTTCTAAGCTAAATTTTCAGTATTCAGATTTAATTGCACTGTTAGCACTTTGTGATAAATAAGTGGGCTTTCAATTGCAGTACAGGAACTCCTTAAAAGGTTCACCATCACAGCTCTATAATGTTACAGAAACATCTGTAAGGGTAGCCTCTTTAACAAATGATGCTGGAAAAACTGGCTTTCCATATCGATCACTATGCATGAAACTAAAGTCAAAATGAATCAAAGATCTAAATATTAAAACAAAAACACTAATTCTACTGGAAAAGAAAAGACGTAGAAATCTTGAAGACATAGAGTAGGCAGAGAGTTCATAAACCAAAAATAAATTATATGAGAAAAAGTTCAAAAAGCAACAACTGGGATCTCATCTTATTGAAAAGTTTTTACAAATCAAAAGAAATCATTAACAGAGTAAAAGGAAAACTCATGAATTGTGAAAAAATTTTAGCCAACTGTCCCTCAAAGGATTTATATCTAGAACATATAAAGAATTTAAAAATATCAGGCCCCAAAATTCAAAGACCCAATCCACTTTTTAGAGGAAGAGATACAAATGGCAAAAACAAACAAACAAACAAACAAACATAAAAATGCTCGACATCATTGGTCATTTGAGAAATGCATATGGAAACAACACTGAAATTGCATCTCATCCCAGAAAGAATAGCTATCATCAAGAAATAAAGTAATAATGAATCCTGGAAAGGCTGTGGTGAAAAGGGAACCTTTCTCCAGTGTTGGTGCGAGTGTACACTGATACAACCACTGTGGAAATCAGTGTGGAGATTCCTCAAAAAGCTAAGATTATTGGGGCTGGGGAGATAGCTCAGTAGAATAAGCACTTGCCTGGCAAGTGCAGGGTCCTGAGTTCAATCCCGTGGCACTGCAAACAAGCAAATGAACAAACAAAAATAAGGTTATAAGTCCCATTCAACCCAGCCATTCCCCTTGTTGGAATTTGCCCACAAGAATCTAAAACATCATACTACAGTGATAAATGTGCAAACATGTTTATAGCAGTGTGATTTGCCATAACTAAATTTTTCAAATAACTTAAATGTCTATCAACAGGGCCCAGCAGGATGGCTCAGTGGTCCAAAGTGCCTGCTTAGGAAAGCTTGGGTGGCTGCAGGGACCGTGGTTCGATCTCTGGCAACACATGCTGTACCAGCCCTGCCCTCAGGACAGGGTGAGCCGGCCATAAAAAACAATAAATAAACAAACAAAAAGTTCTGAAAAAAGAAAAAAAATCTTAAAAAAATGTCTATCAACTAAGGAATGGATACAAAGATGTGGTGTTTTTATACAACAGAGCATTACTCAGCTATTAAGGCTTTTATAGGTAAATGGGTGCAATTTGAGACCATATTCATAAGTAAATAGATCAGACTCATATATGTAAATATTATATTGTCTCCCTAGTATAAGAAACTGAAACAGTAAGTAAAACCTGAGAAGAACAATAGACACTGTGAAAGAGAATAAAACTACTAGGGAAAGGAGAAAAAGAAAGGAACAGTTAATGTTTAATTTTGTGACCAATTTTACAAGCTTATTTCTGGCAAACTGAACAACTACTTTGAAGATAACAATATACAATATAGCAACTGTTGTTACCTTCCCATTATTTTGCTTTGAAATTCTGTATAATTTTTAATGTTTTTTCTTGTATTTATTCTTTTAAATAAGAAAGAAGACACACACACAATGTTCTTAATGACATCTATACTAGCAAACAATTTTAAGATTCATTTTGTCTAGATCTAGGAGAGGGATCACTCTCTACTGAGGTTATTTGTTTATGGAACATATTTCTTCACTTGATCTTATCCAAAAGTCCAAGAAGTAATGCAAAATGCATTTCTTAAACAGGCTCAAAAGTAAAAATTACTCCTGATCTATGGACTTCAGAATAGATATTATAGGCCCGGCAGGATGGCTCAGTGGTCTAAAGCGCCTACTTAGGAAAGCTTAGGCAGCTGCAGGGACCGTGGTTCGATCCCTGGCACCACATGCTGGGCCAGCCCTGCCCTCAGGGCAGGCTGACCCGCCATAAAAACAAACAAACAAACAAACAAACAAAGTTCTGAAACAAGAAAAAATACATAAATAAATAAAATTATATAGGAAAAAAAGTTTAAAAACGAATAGATATTATAATAATTATGAAAACAATATTAATTTCATTGTATTCTTCTGGCAGTATTCTTTTTGTGTGTGTGTGTGTGTGTGTGTGTAGAACTTGGGATTGAACTCAGGCCCTTACACTTGCCAGGCAACTGCTTATTCTACTGAGCTATCTCCCCAGGCCCCTCTGCCATAACTCTTAAGTGAGCAGGTGGCTTAACAATGAGCAAAAGTATTTTCTTCTTTTGTATTTCAGGGAAGGGTGTACAGGATGCTCAGTGGCTTACTACTAGATTGGTCTATTAGTGATCCATCTGTTTACAGCTTCCCCAAGAACTGGGATTATAGGCACGTGCCACCATGCCCAGTCTTGAACAAAAATATTTTGAAGGGAATCTTTTTTGAGTAGGTCACAACAGTAAGCACAGAATTTTTAGTAAGTCATGCTGTTGATAGATGTGCTGTCATCCAGATCTTATTCTGTTTATAGAGCCTAGCTGAGTAAATTCAAAAGAATTCTTTTTTTTTTTTTTTTTTTTTTTTTTTTTTTTTTTTTTTTTTTTTTTGCAGGACTGGGGTTTGAACTCACAACCTTGCACTTGCCAGTGCAAGCACCTATGCCACAGAGCTATCTCCCTAGCCCCAGTTAAAATAATTCTTAAGGGCTTAGAATTTTCAGAATAGCAGGTGATCATTGGTTTTAGCTTAAAGTTACTAGCTGCCTGCACCCTTACATAGTTTCAGCCTATTTTTTGAAGCTTCTAACTCAGAAACTGATTTCCTCTCTCAGGCTGTGAGAGGCTTGATGGCATCCTTTACGATAAGATTATGTTGTCTACATGGGAAATCTGTTTAGTGTAATCACCTTTATCAGTGATCTTATTTAGATCTTTGGTTAACTTGCTGCAGCTCCTATGTTGGCATCTTCACTGGAATAGATATTGACACATTACTGCCAAGAGAATCATATCAAGTAGATTTTATTCAAAGGTATATGAATATACTAATTTATTTATATCTTGCACTTTTATACTATAGAAATGGCTTCTTTCGCTAAATCTCACAAAGCAAGCTCTAGTAGGCTTAAGATTTTCCCCTCAGCGTCTTCACCTCTCTTAGCTTTCATAGGACTGAAGAAAGACAGGCTTTGACTTTTTGTACCTCCAGAAATTACTGCTGGTCCCAGAGAGTTCTCTCACCTAGGGCAGCTTGCATGGAATAATGGGTGGATGTGGAAGACTGAAAACCTGGGCGTGGAGGGGAAAAGCAGCCATCGAGCTTTAAAAGTCCCAAAGGGATGAGCCAAGGCTGAGGTCTCTGCTGTGACTGTGTTGGGCTCAGCTTTCCCCTACCTCCTTCTTTTCCACAATGTTGACTCCCAAGAGCGACTCTATAATACATGTTCTGCAGGCTGATCTTGGCATCTGCTTCTTGGGGAATTGAAAATGAAAAATGAGGGGAATCAAATTCTTTGTTTCTAAAGTGCTTTTTAAATTGTGCATGTTTTTGGGCCGGAGAGATAGCTCAGCAGAATAACCACTTGCCTGGCAAGCGCAAGGTCCTGATTTCAATCCCCAGTACTGTAAATAAATAAATAAATAAATAAATAAATAAATAAATGTATAAATAAGCAATAGATATGTTTTTTAATTTTTTTATTGTATTTTTTCTCTTGTTTCAGAACTTTTGTTTGTTTGTTTATTTATTTTTATGGCTGGCTCAGCCCGCCCTCAAGGCAGGGCTGGTGCAGCATGTGGTGCCGGGGATCGAACTGTGGTCCCTGCAGCTGCCCAAGCTTTCCTAAGCAGGGGCTTTAGACCACTGAGCCATCCTGCCTGGCCATAAATATGTTTTTGATAATTATTTAACAGTGTATTATATTGTTGGAATATTTTTCATTGTCTCCTATAGAACTACTTGCCCCTGGAACAGGTAAGGCTGGTTGGTTTGCTAGAAGGGAAGAAACAATCCGGAGGGGAAGGATTTTCTGAAGTAGCCTATCGAATTATGAAACACCCATACTCACAAAATTGTCCCAAGCGCTGGGGAATTGAATTGAAGTTACACAGAAGAGACAGAAACTAAAAGGTTGCAGCTTCAATGGAATCTACACTAATTTTTTTGTTAAGGCCTATAACCATCAGCTTCCTACTGGTTAGGACTGATTTCCCAAAGGAGCCCTTCAAAAGCAGTATCACATACTGAAAAAAGTATGTACATTATCTGTTTCTTTGTAATTGGAGTCTCCTCTGCTCTGGATCTAGTCTCTCAGACAAATTTTGCTCTCTGGATTTTTTGTTAGCCAATAGTACTAAAGTGTGACTATTTGAATGTTAGTAGAGAATTTAGGAGGTGAAAGTTTTTGACATAAAAGCATAAATTTGAATGGTGAAAGGAAGAATTTTATATACTGTAACTAAGGGAGGAACAGTTTAGGGCAGGGTTTACCCATTGTCTAAGCCACATATCTCCCAAGACATCTGTAATAAAGTTATTAATTAATTGTACCTTGTGTTGAGATTACTCATTTAACTCACAGTGATGCCTTAGCTGCTTCACTGTCAGTCTGACTGTCAACGATGGATTTAATAATTAACACAATAGGTAATTGCTGAGATCAAGTGTTAGGTAATTACCAGCTATCAGAGATACAATAGTTTAAAAACGGTCCTTGCCTTTTACTTGAGCAACACAAAGAAAGACAAACTTAAACATTAACATTTCAGATAATAAGAAATGCTAAGAGGTGCTTAAGGCAAGACTAAGGGGGGGAAAAAAAACAGGGTGGCAGTGGCTATTTTTTCAATGAAGGGTGAGGTCAGTGAGGACGTTTTAAAGAAGTTCACAGACACCTGAAGGTGACTGTGAGCCACATGCAGACTTGAGGGGAAAAGTATCACAAAGACTATGGTCTACCCACCTCGAACACTTTTAACAAAAGCGCAGCCAACAGAGGAGAGAAGGAGAGGTGCAGTAGAGCAGTATGTGGTGACCAAAGCATGACTAACTTGAAAACTGAAGAATTTGGAATTTGTTTTAAGTAGTAATAGGAAACCACTGGAGCGTTTCTAAAGAGTGGGAAATATGACATTATGTAGGTTTGTAGAGATTCCTCTGGCTGCTATGCATGAAAGGCTTACTGGAACAAAGATGAAGTCAGGCGTAGCCTTCAGGGGTGGTGGTCGAGCAGGTGTGGGTGGGAGGTGGTGGAAATAGAGGTCATGATTAGATCCAGAATAAACCTGTCAGAATAAAACTGACAAGATTTTGAGGATGGATTAGAGACGAAGGACAGAAAGCAATGACTCAAAGTTGTCTTTTTCAGCACACTGGGGTTCAGGATCATACTATGAACTGAGACAGAGGACAAAAGGGAGAAGAGTTAGAAATCAAGAAAAATCAGAGTTGTGTCTCAACTTGTAAACACTGTCCGTCAGTGGAGGTCATCACTAGGCACTTTATGTGGACAAGGGCATAGTTCTGAGACACTGGGATTGAAAGTTATAGAGCCACTCATGTACTGTTGTGGCAGTTCTTAAATCCCAGGAAATGAGGAGAAGGGCCAGAAAAGGGAAGAGATGAAGGCCTGAGCTTAGTGACCTTCTTTATTTAGGGGAGTAATTTGCAAAATGATGCATATCTGAGTCACCAAAAAACATGAAAGAAGTATTGAACCTGCGCTCCTCCTTCAGAGTGTATGACTTAAAGTATCTGTGGTTCAGTCTGAGTATCAAGAGATTTCACATCCCCACAGAGTGATTCTGATGCACAGCTAAGGTGCAGACTCAATGATTTCAAGGGGAAATGTATTTGGAAATAGAATATTAAGCCAGAATAATTAGGATGAGAAATGTTATGACTTAAATGGAAAAAAAAATAAAAAAAAAAAACCATCAGGTCAGTAATGTTCAGGAAGTTAGATAAGAAAGTATTCTAAAAATGAAATGGGCAAAAAAGAGAGGAGAGACAAGGGCTGTGGATATGGGTGACCTCAACATAAAACGTTGCAATAGATTGTAGGGATGGAGGCTTGCATGGAACAAGCGAATGAGTAGATAGTGAAGAAGTAGACCCAGCTGCTGCCTCCTGTATCCCCTCTGCTCTGAGCCAGGACCACTTGTAGCTAAGCCTGGGACCAGCATTTCGTGCTGCCTCTTGTCCAGGACTTTGGATGCTTGGTACCTCTCAGATAACACTGTCTCTAGTACTTATTCATTCAGGCAACAATCCACAAACTTATTTAATATACATTTAACACTTAGATATACTGGTTGTTGTTAGGCAGTGGGGACAGAAAGTCAAATAAGGTATATTTTCAGGTCTGATGGAATTTTCAGTTTACTAAGGGAAAGAGTCACAAATAATTACAACACAATGGCCACCTTGATTCTGCATCAACAGTGTCAGTCTATTTTCCACTTTCCTTACCACAAACCTAGTTTAGACTTTCAAAATGAATCATAAGTCCCAACAGTTCTCCTGTATCTACTTTCTCCTTTCTAACTTACCTAGCTTAAAACTTTGTGCCATACTCTTCTTTACAAAACAACACTGTTTATGTCATCTGTCAGTTAAGAAACATTAACTGAACACTTACCACAAAGAGAAATACAAGGCCTTTCCATATGCTTGGGTCAATTTCTGGTTTAAACGTCCTAATCATATAATCAATTAGAAGCAGCCTTAGCAGTTGTCCATCCATACATAAATTCCTTTTATTCATCTCTCCACAAATGGCAATTGGAAGGCTGAGTAAACCCACATCCACCTAAAGACCTCTGAAAACGAAGAAACCATTTTTTAAGGGACATAACGTATGTTTAAGAAACTGGAAATTTCTGTAAGTCTTGCCTTCAGTAGTGTTTCCAGCATGGCAGTTGGAGAACAAGCTTCAGGGTTGGTATTCCTAATCTTCTCACTTCTAACCTTACACCATACCAGTCTTAGCTTCAAGGATCTTCTGTTCATAAGCCCTTCTCGTAAACACCTTCACTGTATCACTCTTTCCCTTTTCCACAGTCAAATTCCACACATCTTTCAAGGCCAAATTTTTTTCTATGTATTTAGTACAGGATCTACAGGATCTCACTAGACACATCTGACTTATAGTGATCCTCCTGCTTTCAGCCTCCCAAACTCTGGAATTACAGGCACGTGCCGCCATGCTCAGTCTCAGTCCCAGTCCCAGTATGTCCCAGTGGCAGGGCTGGCAGGATACACTGGGGATTGAACCCGGGTCCCTGCATCTGCCTAAGCAGGTGCTTTAATCTGCCAAGCTATGTAGCCAACCCTCAAGGTCAAGTTTAACCACACGCACACACGCACACACACACACACACACACACACACACACACACACAAAGTTTAACCACCACTGTTGCATCCAGGGTGTATCTCACTGAGAGGCATGAGCTTTATGTCCACCTTGGGTGGCTAGGTCACATATATTTTTTGCCACACCTCTCTGAAATGCTCATGACACTCGGGGCCATCTCTTAGATGCTTCTCTCTCCACAGCACGCAGCAATGTGGCTTAAAAGTTTTCCTAGCCATGTTTGAAGTGATTAGAACACCGAGTCTCTGATTTTGTTTCCTATTTTGTAAGAGGAGGATGCTATATTAACATGCTTACTGACCCTAATATTGTGATTCTGAAACTTAAAATATTTCATGCCATATACAGAGCATTTCCCATTTCAAAGATACAATTGTCACATACATGAGGTGTTCCATATTTTTTTTAAAAGAAAAAATAATTGTGATTTGGGTTTGGGGAAGGGGAAATGGTATATAAGAAAAAATTAGCTTAAAAATTAAATGTAGCCGGGTGTGGTGGCTCATACCTGTAATCCCAGGACTCTGGAGGCTGAGGTAGGAGGATTGGTGCAAGTTCGAAACCAGCCTGGGCTACAAAAATGAGCTCAAAGCCAGCCTCAACTGCATAGTGAGACCCTGTCTCAAAAAGACTAAAAAAATTAAATGTAATAAGATGTTGGTTGTAAGCCCCAGCAGATAACAAAGTGACTCATAGATGGATGAGATGCACGAAGTATTGAAAGGATGAGAAGTTCACTGAGCAAGGCTTTTGAGACCCCAGGGAAGAGCATGTGTAAGTCCTGAGTGTTTTGTTTTTTAAAGGAGGAGCAGGGGTACTTATCTCACCGTGCCTAGAGGTTGCTTTCAGGTCAAAGCGGGCTGGCTCCAACGCAGGGTGGGCTTCAGAAAAGAACAGCCAGGGCAGGCAGAAGGTAGCAAAGCAAGGGAGAGGTGCGAGCATTTCAAGTGGAGAACGAATGCTGAGCAGTGGACACTAGGGGGAGCCAGGGCCTCGATATGCGCCCGCTGCTTTGCTGGCTCAATTAGCCTTGGGCTCGCTGATTCCAAACAGCTGTGTGCTAGGTTACACGGGATAGCCTTTATCACACATTCAAATGCTTCTAGAGAACAGTCACTAGAAAGCAAACTATTTTGAGTCATATTTTTAGTTCTGAGTGGTGTTAAAACTCTTAGTAGGAGATTTATATTAAATACTTAATATTTGTTTTGTGTTGTTTCTTGCCAACTAGTAACTATCTCCTGAACCTTAACCATGAGCTAATCTAAACCACTGAACAACCTACAACAGATGAAAGAACACAAGGATCTCCAGGGAGTCTGTGCCGTGCACCTCCCGGTCATTCAACCAGACGGGCCTAGGACCGGGTTGCTCTGGGACCCCAGCTCCAGGAGCTCCAGGCTCTCGGCTCAGGGTGGAGTCAGGCAGCACTAGCTGCTCTTTCTAGAGCATGCCTCCGGGACTCTGCTGAAGCAGAGAGAGCAGGGAAGGCTGCCCTCCTCCTTTACACAGGCCCTAATCTGGCCCCACCTCCCAACACTGCAGCCTTGGGGATCAGGTTTACAACACATGAACTTTGGAGGATGCACTCCAGATGCCACATTCAGTACAGGCAGCATCACAAACCCCCTTATCACATGTGAGGCAGGTGTGGTTTTGAATTGGAGTTAAAGTTTGACAAAGGTCAAAATGCATCCCCATGTGTCACTCTTGCCTCATCCCCACAGAGCAGGATCTTCAAAGTCTGGTTTGAAGTTCTGTCCTACCATTGCTACAAAGCCACTCTGCATTCATCCGAAACGTGGCCTTGCTCACTGAGATCCCGTGGGCTTTATTTTTTACCTTCCTATATGTTTTCTTTGGTGATTGGTGCACAGTCCTCTTTTGCAGGTCCCTCTGGGCCCCTCTGTTGGACATATATGTCTCCTCCACGCAGAACCTTTAAGAGGTGGAATTCAGTGCAAGGTGACAAGATCATTTGGGGGGTTTCTTCAAAAAGGATTTCTGTGGCTCAGTGGGACACCAGCTAGTTCCCACAGAAGGGAGTTGTGTTACAAAGGTGACCTAAGTCCACCCAACTGTCAGCTCGCCATCTTGCCACGTGATCTCTCCTACTCACATGAGCTCTTGCCATGATGTCAACCCTCCAAGAACCAAACCAATGACACTGCCTGATCTTGGTTACCAGCCTCCAAAACTGTGAGCCAAAACCCTCTTATCTTTGTAAAGCACCCTGCTCTAGGCATTTTATTGTAGCAACTTAAAATGGACGACTACATCTGATTCAGTAGGATCAAGGTCATGGAGCCTGTGTTTCAGGATAAGTTTGCTGCTTTATCTGTCAGCATGGGTCAGAGTGGGCATGCCTCAGAACTAGTTTGGGCCTCAGTGTAACCTTTAATCCAGCTGAACAATCGCTCTGAAATAGCATGGCCAGCAATTCCAAAAAGCAGGCACATTCAACTTAATGTACAGGCTGGCAGCATAACTGTGAAGTTTTATGACTTCTCAAGGAGCATAACGGCATTTTCCTCCCATGAGCACAATTTTTCTCCCCCTATATAGCTTTACTTCTACAATGTCTAGCATAGAGCTTGACATTTAAAAAGCACTCTGCAAATGATGCTGAATCCTCAGGGAGATACCAGTGTGGCATGACATGATGATAAGAGCACAAATCCTCGATCTCGTTTCGCAACAATAAAACCCATCATCTGGAAAAGCTTTGTTTTCACTGAGATGTCCATGTCAATAATCCTGCCTATCAAATTTTGTTGTGCCTATGTGGAAAGAGAGACTCTCTGAAATATATTTACTATAAGAAGCTCAGTCACATGATCAGCTCACAGCCTGTTTATCAGGATGAAGGATGCTCTCAAGAGAGATAAGACAGCAGAATAGGTCGAACTTGGATGACAGCCTTCCCTGTGAAGACTGGCTTTAATGAAACACACAATAAACAGGAAGATGAAAAGGGTGCAAAAATCAGTGACAAGTTCTGAGTTCACCTCTGTGTTGGAAGTGAACAGTTCTCTGCATAGCTGAGAGCTGTCTCTGACTAGAGAGGGGGCATCTGTTTGGCCACTAATGATCCCACACCATCCAAATAAGCCTCTGTGTGAGGAAAAGAAAGTTTTAATTTATACTCATGCATCTTGTTTAAATCTACCCACACTTTTTTAGAGTGAGGTTGGATTTATTAAAGAGTTTGATAAAATATTACACTAAAATATTATGCTGGTAAATAGTTTAATGTTGCTGTATTGAAATTTCTTCCATCTTACCCTGAGAAATTACATTTCCTTACCAATCCATGGCACAAAGGGGGCTGGCCCTCTTGGGACATCTTACGGGACTCATTTCCTGAAATAAAAAAGCAAAAACCAAAACTAGTCTTCTTCAAAAAAGAATGCCACTTCCATAGAAATTCAGAGGCAATAGAACATTTCACTGTGTTGCTTCAGTTCTTCATTGTGTAGTAGGCAGCTGAATTAGATAGAAATATTATAGGCAGTCAGGCAGGGCCAGGCTCTCAAGGAGACAATGTGGAAGGCAAGGTGACTTTATAACTTGGAAGAGACAGGTCCCTGCTGTGGACCAGACCCAAGACCAAAGAGAAAATAAATGTAGCCACATACTTCCCTAGGAATGTGCATCAGGGATTGATATTCTAAATAGGTATCAATCACCTTAAAAGAGCATAATTGAATCACTAACCCAACCCCCAACAGGAAGAAACCCTATCCCTGTAGTCATGCCTGCTTGCTATCGACCCACTTTCCCATACGGTACTGGATTTAATCAATTTTGCCTGAGCAATGGTGCTTGTAATCTCATTGGTTAACCATAGTTTTGTCCCACTTCATGCCCACCTAGGCTAGTTTCCATGGTTTTCACCTTAGACCCATCTCACTGCACGGTTTTACCCTATTAAAGTCCCTGGAAGAGACAGCTTCCTGGAGACCACCCACTCAGGGCCCCCCTCCTGTCCCTTTCTCAGATAGGAGCTTTCTTTCTCTCAATAAAATGTTCTGCTCATTGCCTCCACTTGTTCCTAAAATTCATTCTTCAGTTTTAGAGAACACGAGCTCATCCCAGGTCAGGTTGGGAGATTTGCATTACCTGTACCAATTGCATATATCAATTCTTATTTCAATAAATACCAAAAACCTCAGTGAAAACCAGCCAGAAACCATAGTCCAAAATTCATAGCCATCTTTGTAAATCACAGAGTCATTCAGAGAGACTAAATGGAGGCATTTTCTTATTACAGCTTTTTCGGAAATTTAGATATTGCTAAAAGTGGGAGCAAGGTCCCGATTTGATATAGTATACTCTTTAGTCTTTAATCAAACTGTGTAAACTAATATGCATGTCTGTATATCTATGAATGCTTTATTGAGTGGATATCACTGGATTGGTAGCACTGCATCCGTCGATGGTACTCTTATTGAAATTGATGTTCCACCTTCCTTGTTGGGCAGCAGTATGTTCTTTCCAATGTAACTGCAAGCAGGACAGTACATTGCCGAGATGCCCCCAAGTGAAGATCTGTGACAACACAAAAGGAACTCAAGCTAGTATTTGCAAACTATTCCATAAAAGTTGAGAAATGCCAATTAGAGCAATGCTGACATTCTGTCTTATTCCAGATAAAATGGCTATCATTCTATATCACTTGTAATTTTTTTCTGTTTTAAAATCTAATTTGTGCTCTCTTTTAAAAAAAATCAGATATGGATGGGGAGATATTGTGGCAGTCTACGTACCTGCTTGGCAAGTACAAGGACTAGGGTTCAATCCCCGATAATGTATGCTGTGCCAGTCACTGAAACCAGTATGGTGGCACACACCTGTAATCCCTGTGCTGGGGAGGCTGAAACAGGAGGATCACTACAAGTCTGAGCTGCATAGCAAGACTCTGTACCACATAAATAAATAAATAAATAAATAAATAAATAATATTAAGAAATCAAATAATAGCAGGGCGTGGTGGTGCATGCCTATAATCCCAACACTCAGGAGGCTGAGGCAGGAGGATTGGAGCGAGTTTGAGACCAGCCTGGGCTACAAAAGTGAGCTCAGGACCAGCCTCAAATGCATAGCGAGACCCTGTCTCAAAAAGACAAAAAAAAAAAAAAGAAATCCAATAATAAAAAGTGCTGGGAGACTGAGGAAAACATGAAGCCTCCCACATTGTTGGTGGGAATGGAAATAGTTAAACCACTATGGAAAACAGTTTGGAGATTCCTCAACAATTAAAACTAGATGTTCCATTAGACCTAGTTATTCCCCTTTGGATATGTTCCTAAAAGAATTAAGCACCTCATATTCAGTGATAATGCACACCTATGTCTATAGCCAGTTCATAACAGCTAACTTGGAAGTGGCCTATTTATCTATCAGTAATGAATGAAGAAATGTGCTACTGCTCACATTGGAGTCTTACTCTGCTTAAAGAAAGATAAAATAGGAAAACAGAAGCATCTTAATACCATAATGTTAAATAAAATATATCAGACCCACGATCTTAAATATTTTTGATTTCTCCTATGTAAGAAACCCAAAGTAGCCAAGGGTGGTGGCACACGCCTATAATCCCAGCACTCGGGAGGTTGAGGCAGGAGGATCGGTGAGAGTTCGAGACCAGCCTGGCTACAAAACTGAGCTCAAGGCCAGCCTGAACTGTACAGTGAGACCCTGTCTCAAAAAGACAAAATAAAAATAAAAATAAAAAAAGAAACTCAAAGTATAAATGAAAAGACCAACAAGAGATAGATAATAGGGGATAGGAAGATAAATCTTTCTCAAATGGGAAGAGGATCAAGAGATGGAGAAGCAGAGTGTGAAAGGAAGGCGAGGGGACAGAAAAATGAATTAAGAAGGGTTATGACCATCTCACCCCAGAAAGAATGGCTATCATAAAGAAATCAACCAACAACAAATGTTGGAGAGGCTGTAGGGAAAAAGGATCACTTCTCCACTGCTGGTGGGAATGCAGACTGGTGGAACCATTTTGGAGAGCAGCATGGAGACTCCTTAAAAAACTAGAACTGGAAATTCTAATCAATCCAGCTATGCCCTGCTGGGAATTTTCCCAGAAGAACTGAAAACATCATACCATAATGATATCTGTTCACCTACATTTATAGCAGCACAATTAGTAATAGTCAAATTTTGCAAACAATTAAAATGCTCATCATCTGAAGAATGGTTAAAAAAAGATGTGGTATTTTTATACAATGGAATGATAAAAGAATGATAAGCTAGAAGACTTCATATATAAATGGATATATCTTGAACACATACTCATAAGTGAAATAAGCCAGACCTGCATGTATAAATATTGTATAGTCTCAAAAGAAAAAATAAAAATGGAGAGGCATAACACAACGAATGGAAACCAAGGACTTAAGAGTTAAACAATGAAGTAACTGCAAACAGAAAAGATAGGAAACATGGCAGGAACAAAACCATGCATTTATTGACACAGGATGAGTTAGATAATGGTTCTAGGAACCTCCAAAAGGTTTTTCACATTGATGATAGCAATGTGTAACACTAAAACTATGCTTGGAATGCCTGCCATTCTGGTCTTTTAGATATGTGCTGCTTCTAAGGTAATTTCTGTTACTGCTGTGCTCTCTCTCAAGTAAATGGTTGGTTTACAAGCAAACAAAAAGGGTACTAAATGAGAGTAAGAGACTAGAAAAAAAATGCCGCAGGATTGACAGGTTACACTTTTGTATATGCTTATATTTCTAAATTTCTGTGTAAATATGTGTAAATGCTTTTATCACATTCTATAGAGATTTATTAGAATATCAATGATTGATAGAAAATACCAATCCAAGTTAAGTCTAAGATATTTGAGACTCAGAAAGACAGTGATGTTAAACTCAAGTACCTATGTTATAGAGTAAGAGTATCATGGAGCATCTCTTCTGGAGGGTTAAGAATATAAGTTTACAGACAAAAAATTAGAGAAAAAGAAGGGCTACAAGGATGGCCAATATTTTACCCCCCCTCGCTCATCAAGGTCAGTGAGGACTCAGGACATAAGAGAACCTGTGCTGTAACATCCTATAACTTAGTGGTTTCCCAAATTTTCTGATCAAGGAGATTATGTGGCTACAGAGGAAAGGGATTGAAGACATATAGTATGCCTAAGGAGATTCACTTAGAGAGATAACATTGTCTCATGCTTTCACAGAGAGCAAATTGGTCAAATAATGGCTGTGACTCCTCCAGACAGACAACACTGACAACAGTTCTACAAAGCACTGTACAGGGTTTCAAAGTATATACTGAGGGGACTTGACTGACCTTGGGAGATACAGAAGTTACATGTTTTCTTATACAGGTCTTGCTCTAACTTGCCCTTAATCACCCAGCAGAAAAGTTTAACCACGAGACATAAAACATAAAGCTAGATTAGTATGCTGACCTTTAAAAGGCTTAAATCAACAGCTTCCAACATTGCCAGTTTTACCAATAATCCACTGAAATTATGGAATACTGGACTATGTATACAACTACTTTCTCTTAGTTCAATGAGAAGACATTTTTTCTACCAATAATGATTAGAAAAATTATCACATCTACACCCTGTGCTCTTTATAACTACTACAGGACAACAGTATACATTGTATCAGTTATTGGGAATGTACTACTAATGTGTTTTGAAATTGTTACATTGTTATTTTTTAAGAATTTTTTATTTTTATTTTTTTCTTGTTTCAAAACTTTTGCTTGTTTATTTATTTTTATGGCCGGCTCAGCCTGCCCTGAGGGCAGGGCTGGTGCAGCATGTGGTACCGGGGATCGAACTGCGGTCTCTGCAGCTGCCCAAGCTTTCCTAAGCAGGCACTTTAGATCACTGAGCCGTCCTGCCAGGCCCCCTGTTATTTCTTATTAAAAGTAATAAAAGATAAAAAAAGGGTTGTGTACATGTGTCAGTGCCACATAGTAGATGTAAATATTATGTAATGCAAACATAGACTAATGAAAATATTTTGAATGTTGACATGTACATGGATATAATACAATGTCATAGCAGAGCAATCAGAATCTGGAGCCAGATGGGAGTAGTGGAGAAATTCTTTATGGAAAAGCTCATAAGTAGATAGTTTAGAACAACAGAACAGGACAGGACAGGACAGGGACAGGACAGGACAGGACAGAAGTGACATGAGGCAGCAAGGAGCAGGTATTCCAGGTAGATGTGGTGTGTGGAATGAATTTTCTGAACCCAGAGCTGTATGTACGAGGAGTATGCAATAGTCTACGTTTATTTTGAGGAAGTCATCTAAGACAGGCTTAAGGTCAAGAGCCAAGGTTCATATAATGACAATAAAGTGGAAGGGGGCAAGAGAATTACTAGTTTTGCAAAAGTAAAGAAATACAATATGGCCAGCTAAAGTCATACCTTGCACCGAACTTTTGCTTTTGATTAGTAAGAAATATAATTTAAATCAGCCAAATGAGCCAACGTTTTAAGTTTCATATAAATGCTAAGTATTTACATTTATATTTATGCATTATATTTTGAGATAGACTCTAACTAAACTACAGATGCTGACCCTAAAATTGAGATTCTCCTGCTTCTGCCTCCCAAATAGCTAGAAATACAAGTGTATACTACCAATACGCTTATATTCTGCTCTGTGTAACCATAGAGCTGGTTCAATTTACATCCATCAAGTGTAAATACAGTTTTCTACCTAAATGTTTTTTTTTAATTTTTATTTATTTATTTATCTATCTATCTATCTATCTATTTATTTATTTATTTCTTGTTTCAGAACTTTTGTTTATTTATTTTATTTATTTTTATGGCCGGCTCAGCCTGCCATAAGGGAAGGACTGGCGCAACATATGGTGCCAGGAATCGAACTGCGGTCCCTGCAGCCGCCTAAGCTTTCTTAAGCAGGCGCCTTAGACCACTGAGCCATCCTGCCGGGCCTGGTCTATGTGAATGTTGAACTCTAAACTTTGTGTCTCTAAAACTGTTGGGAGCCGCAGCAAGCCAGCGAATTCATCAAGTGTGTGCAGGTGGGACTGGGCTTCCCTGCCTGGAGCCGAAAGCTACCCCAGTGTGAGAAAAACCTGTCGGGTTCAGGTCCGCTGATTGGTTGCTGGGTAACCTTGCGTTATGGGATGCAAACCTTGTAAAAGTATGAATAGAGGATCCTTGGTGTGTGAGTGAGTTAGCCTTGCCATCAGGCAGACTGGCAACCACCTTGCTCAACTTTCTGTCTTGTTCTTCTTTCTGATTCCTACCACTGTGCCTCCCAGGAGTTGAACCAGTTCGCAGTAAAGACTGATGGATCCCTACATTTGGCACCCCAACAGGGACCCCGGTACCAGGTAAGAGTGGGCTGAGAAACCACTTCCAGGAAGCACGCACAAGGGGGCAAGTGGAGTAGTTAGAGCTGACAGTAGTCCGCGCTGGTGTGCATTGGGGCTGGCTACTAGTTGTAAAACTTAGGAAAGGGCTCACTAGGACCAAGAGGGGCTCATTAGGGCCAGGAGGGGCTCACTAGGGCCAGGAGGGGCTCACGAAGGCCAAGAGGGGTTCACTAGGGCCAGGAGGGGCTCACAAAGGCCAGCAGGGGCTCACTAGGGCCAGTAGGGCTTCACGAAGGCCAATAAATGAACAAACAAAAGTTCTGAAACAAGAAAAAATAAATAAATACAATAAAAAATTCCTTAATAAATTTACACATTTTGTATATAAAAGGACAAAATCACATAAGCAAAAAGATAAACTATGGAAGAAAATATTTCAAATCATATATTTGTGTTTTTTCGTTTTGTCCTTTTTTTTTTTTTTTTTTTAGATAGGTTCTTGCTATGCAGCTCAGGCTGGCCTTGAGCTCACTTTTTGTAGCCCAGGCTGGTCTCAAACTCTCACTGATCCTCCTGCCTCAGCCTTCTCAGTGCTGGGATTACAGGCATGCTCCACCATGCTTGGCTAAGCAGTTGTTGATAAATATGCTAAGACCACTCGCTTGGGACATTCTTTTCAACAAATAGTGCTGGCAAACTTGGCTATCAACAGGCAAAAGGACAAAGCTGGATCTGTGCTTTCACAATATGTAAAAATTGTCCCAAAGTAGATCAAATGCCTAAACATCTGAGCTAAAACTACAAAATTCTTAGAATGCAGAGAGAAAAAGCTACGTTACATTGAATTTGACAATGTTGTTGTACAAGACACCAAAAGCAAAGCCAGCCTAAGTAAATATAGACAAAATGGCTATCAAAATTTTCACATTTTGGTCTGGAGGGATGGCTCAGTGGTGTTAAGGTGCCTACTTAGTAGAGCTTAGGCAGCCACTTGGACCAAGGTTCAATCCCTGGCAACACATGGTGCACCATCCTGCCCCCAGGGCAGGCTGAGCCAGCTACAAAAAAACAAACAAACCAAAAGTTGTATAAAATGCCATGCCCTAAAATTATAATTTTAATATAGTTCCAACAAAAGTTAATAGGTTTAACTTTTCTTGAGGTAAAGAAATTCATTTATATGTTCCATTTGTTAATTTATCATTACTATAACTGCATGCCTTAGACTGGATAGTTTTGTAATGAGTACAAGCCTCTCTTTTTTTTTCTTTTGTACCAAGAATAGAATTGAGGACCTCATCCTTGTCAGGCAGGTGCTGCACCATTGAGCTAAATCCCCATCCCTGAAAATTTGTAATGAATAACATTTTTTTCAGCCTGGGGTTCTGGAGGTCCAAGTCAAAAAGCCCCATCTGGTGAGCAGACACCATCTTTCTTGTGGGGACGCTCTGCAGAGTTCTACGGCAGAGTTGAGATGATAGAGGTGTACACAAACACTGGGCCAAGGTGGTTTTTCTAAGGTAGCACCTGCTTGTTGGGAGTTGCAGAAGCTGGAAAATCAGTCAAAAGTATATAGGTGGGACTAGGCCTCACTGCCTAAAGTAAACAAGCTAACTCAGTCCCAAGAAAGCATCCTGACTGTTAATGTCTGGTAGTAGTCACTAGGGAACTTTGTGTCATGTGTCAATAACTTTGCAAAAGTATAAATAAAAGTAGATTGCATTGTGCTGTGGAGTTAGTCTTGCCTACCAGGCAGATCAGCTGCCACCTAGCCCAGCTTTTGTTTTCTTGTCTTTCTCATTCCTGCAGTCGTTTGTCCGTGGGTAGAACTGATCTGACTGAGACTAGTGGATCTCTACACCTGCTATGGCTGTGCCACTTGATAGCTGACTCAGTAATCCATTAATCAGTGACTGAATCACTCCGTTCGTGACCTAACCACCTCTTAAAAACACTTCCTCCACAGAGCTTTTAACATTGTCAAAGAAAATTAAGTTTCAACCTGACTTTAGGTATGGATTCTGAAACCATAGCAGATTATATAGAAAAATTAAATAGTGACTGTGGCTAGTAAGACTCTGATTATATATATATATATATATATATATATATATATATATATATATATATATATATATATATATATATTGGTGTATCATTAGATAAACTAAAGAAAAAAAAAAAAAGACAGAAAGTGAATATCAGAATTGAACCACACCTGAGCGTAAGAGAACTGACAGGAGGGCATCACTGGTCAGCAAGGTTCCTGCCCCTGAGGAGAGACAATGCAGGGATCCCTAACAAGGAGAAACACTTAATATATTACTGGCTCTCTGTTTGAGATGCTTTTGCAACTTCCAGGAGTTTTCTTTTACTATTCTTTTTTTGTCAGCGTAATGACAACATTTTCCTTCTAGCAAAGGACAGGTTTCCCCTTTTGGGCTGTCAAGGAGTCTAGGGTCCTCTGTTTTTCTTTTTGTTTTTTTAACCCTCAGGTTTTGTAAAACAACCATGGCCAAAGACTCAATTTGTTTCTTCAGGGTGTCAATTTTGTTTTGAATACTTTCAAAGTCTCCGAATATTTGGTTGGTCAGTTGTATATATTGACTGCCCTAACTCAAAAGTTGTCCCACCCATGGCAAAGCCATCTGCTATTGCCGTGCCAACCCAGATGGGCAAGAGCATGAGGTCTCATTTCTGTCAGGAGTCTAGGTGAGACAGAGGGCTCTAGTCACCAGGGTAAATGTTTAAATCTGGGATCAGAAAAGTAGTGCCACAGAGGCACATGTGTCTTGGGGAGAAAATAGCAGACTGCATTAGATCACACAAAGAAGGTTCCATTATTTGCCTGAAGTGAGGAACTGGGTTGGGTTATAGAGGTGAGTCAGCTATACATGTGGAAACCCTGTTTCCTAGGAGGAGCAAGTAGAATTTCCCACTGTCTAGGCTGGAGAGGCTTAGAGCTGGATCACTGAGATTTGAGTAAAGTGGAAACAGGAAGCATCTGCAGTTGAGTCTAAAGTTATGTTAGGGCAGTGAACAGCACACAGAGCCAGCAGTGTTTGTCCAGAGTGGGGTTGACCTGCTGGAGTAGATCATGAGTCTCATTTGCTAACTGTAACAAATCTGGGGCTTGTGGGGATAGATGTCTAGTGTCATTTTGGGTTTGCTCAGGTTTGAAATTTGTGAAAACCATGGGAGCAGGGACTCAAGTGGTGGGAATAAAGACCTTCAGAATGTGAACTAATATTGCTGGATCTTTTATCTGTGCCATCTACTTGAAGGACCAGCAGGTGGCCTGAAGCCTGGCTGGTGTCATTGCGGTTATATACATGATATTAAATAGGATCACTGGAACCTTTTGTGCAGTTTGTAGGGGTTGGGAACAGAGTGAAAGGAAACCTTGCACTGTGAGGAGGTCTTTACCAGACCTTTGTACCATTGCCTTTCTCTTCCAGGCCAATACATATTAACCCACCTCCAAACCTCACAGTACCAGTTGTGTAAGTTATTATACATATCATCACCTATTATGTAAGGGTATTCTCGCCAACTTTGACAAACATACTTATTCTTGGTTTGGTAGGTTTGTTCCTTATCTAGGTCACCATATACTGTGTAATAATTATTAGTCTTTTTGTTAGGGAAGGCATCAAAATACAAGGTCACAGCAGGCTGGTGGGGTCTTATCTAGTGTGGGTAAGGAGACCTTGTGTGCCCTGCACCTGTGCTTGGAACTCCCATTTTATTTCTACTTTGGTATATGGAGGGGACCTTAGTGCAAGCTGAGAATAGTTTTTGGTGAGATCTCATGTTCAGCTTCCAAGTTTTGAACCAAATCATCATCTCCCCATGTTGAGCCTTCTGTGGTCAGTTTGGCAGCTGTGTCCAAGTTTTGTTTTTCAAGGGTGCCAGTATCTTTTACCTATGTCCCTTGAAATATATAGAAGCCACCTTTTTGGTTTCCATACAGTAAACAAAATCTATAAGATTTCATCTCTATGTTTAATTTGTTGGCTGTCAGAATCAAAGGTGTCAAAAGCATACCCAGAATTTGTGTAAATGTTTACCTTTTTGCCTTTTGTTTAGTTAAAGGCTTACAGGAGAGCCCACAGTTCATCAGTTTAGCCAACCAGTTTTAGGGAAGAGGTCAGGTAGGAGCACTTCTTCAATGGTTACAACTGCTTAGCCAGCTTGACATTACCCATTTCTGACCAAGCCACTGAACAAACAGAGTACACTCACTCACCTTTAGTCAAGGGCTCTATCTACAGGTCAGGAAAGCGGGCAAAAGGCAGTCATGGTCTGGCTGTCTGAGCTGTGTGGGCAAACCAGTGGCTGGATTTACAGCTCTGACTGCTGGAATGTAAGTTGGGCATTTCTGACTAATAGTCCTTGATACTGAGTGATGTGGCTGTTCAAGAGGCAGTTGTGCCCCTGACTACTGGGGAGCTCAGGAACAGTGTGTGGCAACTGGACAGTCACGTTTTGTTCCAGGGTCTATTTGTCTGCTTCCTTGATCAGGACAGCTGTAGCAGGGAGTGCCTACAGACAGGGGGATCACCTCTTTGACAGTGAGTCTATAGTCTTGGACAAGTAGGTGGCTGTTCTCTCCCAGGCTCCCACCATTTAGGTTAGGATCTCTGAGGCAACATGTCTTTCATTGGCAGATAGGCTGAAGGGGGAGAGTCACACCCGGAGTCCCTAAAGCTGGAGTGGCGGCCAGAGCTCTTTTAAATTATGTGAATGTCTCACTTTCCTGCAAAGTCTATCTGATTATGTCTCTCTCAGTCATCGGTTTCTTTAACATGTCATAAATGGCCTGGCTTTTTTTTTTTTTTTTTTTTTTTTTTTTTTATATCCAGGTGTGCAGATCCAGCAGAAGCCTGCTACCCTTAAGAACTCTCTAAGCTCCTGTTTGCAGTCTGGTCATGGAATGGAGCAAATGACTTTTTTCTTTTGGGGATTAGGTTTTAAAGCCCCTTCTCTAGATCACCTAAGTACCTGACCTTTTGTTTATAGATTTGAGCATTTTTTTCCAGGGGACTTTGCACCTGGTGTCATTTAAGTAGTAGAGGAGGAACACTTCAATGGTCCCAGCACCCCTGTTTGGTGGGGCGTCTTATCAGAATGTCATGAACATACTCTAGAAGCATGTAGTTAAATTTCTCATGTGGGAATTTGGCCAGGTTAGCAGCCAGAGCTTCCTTGAACTGTGTGGGAGAATTCTTAAAGCACTGAGGGAGGGCAGTCTATGTGAGCTTCCCCTTTTCCCCTGTTTCAGGATCTTCTTGTTCAAAGGCAAATAGAGTGTGGTTGCCAGGGGACACTTGCAGGCAGAAGACATCTTTTAAGCCTAAGCAGGTGAACCAGGCAGCATAGAAGTAAGCAGGCTCAGGAGGGTGTACAGATTTGGGGCCATTCGATGCAGCATCATGGTGGCTGCATTGATGACACAGAGATCCTGCACTGGGCAGAAGTCTCTATTTGGTTTCTTTACTGAGAGCAGGGAAGTGGACTAAGATGACTGAAAATCTGCCAGGATTCTGACTTGTTTCAGCCTGGAAATGTGGAGCAGAATCCCAGGGCTGACCTCCTTGACACTGGATATTACCTGACTTCAGTGGGAGCAGTGCCTGGCTTGCATTCGACTACTAAAGGGGCCTGACTGATAGCTAGCCCCTGTGGTGACTCTTCTGCCCAGACATTTGGCAACATGCTTTTTTGAGTAGGAGCGATGTGATGCTTCTGCTTAAGGAGATCAGTGGAGTGGAAAGGTTGGCAGTATAAAGCAGCTGTTAATTTGATCCCCTTTGCCCACCAGGATATCCTCAGAGGGACATCTGAAGATGAGCCAAGTAGTGCAGGCCACAGATGAGATTTGAGGAGGATTTTTCTTGGCTGACTCAGGCTGCCTTAAGGGTGGGTTTGGTGCCTCGTGTGGAGCTGGGAATCAAACTGCAGGCCCGTGCACCTGACTGAGTTTGCTCAAGCAGGGGCTTTAAACAACTGAGTTAACCCGCAAACCCCCTAGAAGGATCTTTTGGGGGGCTGGCTCAGGCTGCCTTAAGGGCAGGTCTAGTGTGGCATATAGATTTGGGGACCAGACTGTGGTCTCCTGCATCTGACTGAGTTTGCCCAAGAGGGTGCTTTAAACAACTGAGTTACCGCACAAGCCCCCAGAAGAGAGCATTTGGCTGGGGGGCACTGTTGGGGATCAGGCTGTGCTGGGGGCGCTGTAGGTGGTGGAGACAGAGCAGGTCCAAGAGAGGTGCAGATAGCAGGGATGGAACAGTAGAGTCTGGGAAAGCAGCCTGGGATGGGCTAGATGAGATCAGGAATGGCATAGTTGGTGGCAGCAGCACAACTGGGATGGACAGCTGGTGGCCAGTTTAGAGCTACTTTGGGAAGGTTTATCTTATTGCCCATATATGATGAGGGAAAATCTTCATCTGGATTATCAGGCAGGAAGGGATAAATCTTTTTATTGTTTTGAGAGGCGTCTTATCCAGAGGATTTGGGATTTTTGCTTTCACAGAGGCTTCCTTTTTCTGGTGGGCACAGGCAACCCGACTTGGTAGATTCTATCACATTTTCAGCCAAGAATTGTAGGCAAATTGCTTAGGACAACTGTCTTTGCCAGGTTTGGTTTCACCTAATCACCTAATCCAAATCTGGTCAATAATTTCTAGGTTTCTAGTGCCCTCTCATGGCCAATCAGGACATAGGCACAGCTGTTCAGGTTCACAGAAGGTAAGGCACATGCTAGTTGCTGTCAATAAACCACTCCTTTTGTGCCAGCTAGTATGAGTGTGGTCTTGTGTGGGTTTGAGGGTGCCTCTTCCTCGACAGTTTTCCTGTCAGCCATGAAGTCACCACTTAGCAAAGTTTCTGCAACCCTAAGCGTCCTCACAGCTGCTCTGGATCAGCACTAGGTTTGGTGGTAGAAGAAGGTTGGGAGAAAGGTGGAGGTGGTTCCAAAACTATAGCACAGCGAGGTAGCAGCTACAGCAGCAGCCATGGCCCATGAGAAACTGGCTACTCTTCACCCATCTAGGCTCTGCTCAGGGCTACACAGGTTAAAGCATGCAGAGCTGCCTACCCCTATATAATACTGAAAGCCCAAAGGCAGAATTTGAAGGACAGCAGACAGGGACAGAACTATGGCTCGTCCCTTCTCAGACTGTCCCAGAGGAGTAAGCGAGCTTTTGCTGACATGCGTGCCCAGTCAGACAACTCAGCTCCCTCTGCCCTCTTCAGGCCTTTACTTGTGAGACTCAGAGGCAATGTAGTTCGCCTGTAGAAACCTAGGGGCCCCTCATGGCTCGTGGCCATCTGACCGCAGCACTCAAACCCTTGCCCACATTCTAACTCAGAGCAGCTTTCTCTAGGTAAAAAAAGTTACTTGCTTGTGCAGCATGGGGTGCCGGGATTGAACCACAGTCCCTGTGGTTGCCTGAGCTTTCCTAAGCAGGTGCTTTAGACCAATGAGCCATCTCATAGGCCCTTGAAAAAGCTAAAAGTGTGTTATCCCACATTTGAAGTACACAGTGCTTGCATTTGTCCCAGGCACTCTGCACAAGGAAGCAACAGTTTTTCATCTCTTCCCCTCCACACTTGCAAAAGCAAGTTCTGCCTTCAATCCCTATTTAGTCAAGTCTTCTTTCCCTCTCCTTCCCTCCACCACCTCTTCCCTTTCTCATGTGAAGAACTTCTTCCCCTTTATAATCTTTGCTCTGTTTTTTTTTGTTATTTACATCTTGGGTTGGAAGAATGCCTATGGTTAAGAATTCAACTACTATCATGATGCTGTTTTGGGGAGAAAAGGAGCCCTTCTCCTGTGTGCGCTGGATTACTTCTGCAGCTACTTAAAAACTCAGTAGACAGAAATGCCCTACAACCTCTTCCCCTTAGGAATTCTCAGCATAGAAAGAAGGAAGCACACTTGCCCAGCAGACCCAAAAGTAAGGAAGAAGGCAGGCCTGCTAGGGTCCTTTGCACCTACGCCTTGGTGCTGCCCACACTGCCCATTAGCTGGCCGTCTCACCCCCAGACACCCATCACGTGGGCCCAGGCAGTGGGCTTTCATCTTAGGTGTATTTAGTAAGTGGCATGACCAGGAGCCTTTGGTTTCACCCATTGTGTGATGTGTCTTTGAATAGTGACAACTACCACTCTGAATGCATCCCACTTTGACAAGAGGCCCTCAGTATACAAGAAGATACGTGAGAAGGCTCCCAGAGCCCATGGTGGGAATTTCTCCAGCACAGGTAAAAGTACTGCAGCTGTGCTGCATGGCTCCTTGCAGAGTGGCTCAAACCTGACAAAAACAGCCAGGCTGTCAGGAGCCACACACACAGCTGCAGTCCATTTACCTGAACCAGACACATTCCAACCATGAGCTCCTTGTGCCTTCTCTCAGCTGCAGGCAATTCGAGATTTTCTGTAAGGCATCTCGTGTTCAGTACAGAAGGACAAATATCTTCCTGTATATTGAGGGCCACCTCTTGTCAAAACGGGACACTTTGAGGTGGAAGTTGTCACCATTAATAGCTATCTAAGGCAGTGGGCATAAACCAGGAGGCTTGGTTCACTCCACTTACTAAATAGACCTTGCATTAAAGTCTGCTCCCTGGGCTCAGGTGATTGGTGTTTGGGGGCAATCCAGCCAGCCAATGGGCAGTGAGGACAACACCAAGGGGTGGGTTTAAAGGACCCTGACTAGCCTGCCCTCTTCCCTGCTGTTGGGTCTGCCCTGTGAATGTGCTTTCTTACTTCCAAGCTGGGAGTTCCTCCGAGGAAGAGGTATGAGGGCTTTTCTCTCTGTCTCTTGAGCTCTTCTAGCATATAAGTAGCTTCAGGAGTAATCTAGCACACAAAGCAGAAGGGCTCCTTTTCCACTTGAAGCAGTGTTATGTTACTGGTGGAATTCTGAATAGGCAATCTTCCAGCCCAGGTATAAATAAGGAGCAAAAGAGAGGAAGTTTACTAGAAAGTAGAAAGAAGTTCTTTCCATGAGAAAAGGAAGAAGAAATGGGGAAGGGGAGTGAGTGTAGGGAAGGGAAAGAAGATTTAACTAAATAGAGAGTGAAGGGAGAAATGGAGCTTTCACAAGTGTAGTGGGAAAGAAGGGCTGGGGAAAATGGTAAAAAAGATGTTATGTCTGTGTGCAGAGTACCTGGGACAAATCAGACAATCATGTACCTCAAACGCGGTATGACACAGCCTTTAAAATTTTCTCCACTTCCAGTCACTTCGTTGTTTACACATATAGGTCTGGTTTATTTCACTGATGAGTATATGTTCAATATACATCCATTTATATATGAAGTCTTCAAACTTATCATTCTTTATGGATGAGTAGTATTCCATTGTATAAAAATACCACATTTTTTAAACCATTCTTCAAATGATGGGCATTTTGGTTGTTTCCAAGATTTGGTTATTACAAATTGGGCTGCTATAAACATAGGTGCACAGATATCGCTATGGTATGATGTTTTCAGTTCTGGGAAAATTCCCAGTAGGAGGATAGCTGGATTGAATGGAAGCAGATAAAGGAGAAAACATATCAATAGCAAAACCATACACTTATGTACACAGGGTGAATCAGATATTGGTCTCAAGAACCTTCAAAAGGTTCAGCATATTGATTATAGCACAATGTAACGCTAAAAATATGTTTGGAATACATGTCACTCTTGTCTTTTTGATATGTACTGCTCCTGGTATAAATTCAGTTACTGTCATTCTCTCTCTCAAGAGTAGTACTTCAAAATAGGAGACTGGGCCAAATACCATAGTCTTGACAGGCTACAATTTTGTATTTCCTTGAATTTCCAAATATCTGTGTCAAAATTGTGTAACTGCTTATATCACATTGTATAGAAAGTTATTAGAATATCAACGATGGTCAGAAAATACCATGTCCAAGCTAAGTCAAAGATATTTGATACTCAGAAAGCCAGTGATGATAAGCTCAAGTACCTATGTTATAGAGTAATAGTATCACAAAGCTTTTCTGCTGGAGGGTTAAGAATGTAAGTTAACAGACCAAAAACTGGAGAAAAAGAAGGGCTATAAGGATAGCCAATATTTTGGACCTAGCCCTTCAAGGTCAATAAAGACCCAGGATATAAGAGAACCTGTGCTGTAATATCCTATAACTCAGAGGTGTCCCAAATTTCCTGGTGAAGGAGATTATGGGACCTCAGAGGAAAGAGATGAATGAACTGCAGTGCGTCTAAGGAGAGTCACCCAGAGAAAAACATTCTCTCAGGCTTTCACAGAAAGCAAAATAGCCAAGCAATGGCCGTGACTCGTCCTGAAGGCTGACACCAACAACAGTTCTACAAAGTACATTCTATGGTCTCAAATTTAATCCTGAGGGGATTTGACCCTGGAAGATA
>PVJA010019888.1:0-37729 GCA_004027025.1 Myocastor coypus
CATCCCCCTCCCATCCTCTTCCCATCCCCCTCCCATCCCCGTTGATCACCCTCACAGTTTATGAGGACTTTGAACAGCTCGGCAAGCATCCTGCCTTTCACTTTCAGTTTTTCCTGCATGGGCTTCAGCTCTCTCTTGCTTTGTGTAGGCCCCCAGCTCCTCTGAACGTGGAAGGCCAGGACATCCTCCATCCAATAAAGCTTTTTGTCTTGACACCCCATTTTGGTCCTTCTGAAAAATATTCATGCTCCAACAACCCAGTACTTTACTCTGCAACTAATGGGGCATTCAGTGCACTATATATAAAGTTCCAGACCAGAGAGTGGAAACACTTTTTTTTTTTTTTTTTTTTTTTGGCTTTTTTTTTGAGACAGGGTCTCGCTATGCGGTTCAGGTTGGCCTTGAGCTCACTTTTGTAGCCAAGGCTGGTCTCGAACTCACATGATCCTCCTGCCTCAGCCTCCCAAGTGCTGGGATTACAGGCGTGCGCCACCATGCCTGGCTATGAGAGTGGAAACACTTTAACAACAACAAAAAAAAGAGTTGGATTAAGTGGGCTCTTTGCAAACCCTTCGGCGCACTAATACAACTTTTATGTTCAGAAGCTTATGGGTTGAACTCCACCCAAGCCTGCAGCTTCTAAGAAAATGACAGAAAAGGTCCAGCCATGTGTGTTTCCCCACAAGGACAGTAAAGGAGTAATCCTCAGCATCCTGCTTGCACGTCAAGGCTATGGGACAGGCGGTGGTCTTGGCAGAGGGCTCTGCTTAGTGGGTAGTTTTGTAGATCTGCTGGGACCCTGGAGGTCAGGCCAGGAGGGAAGGGGTGCTCGAGTTCAGGCTTGCGCGGCATCCGGACCCACCAGAATCATTGGCCTCAGAACATTTACAAGTCTAAGGAGAGTGCTGTCAGTGGGTTGTTGAGTTGGAAGGACAGGTCTGTCACTGCCTTGATGGATTTCGATAGTGGTCAAAAGCCAAGCTCCAAGCCTACCCAGCTTCGCACAGAAAGGACACTTACAGTGTATGAGGGTGGGAGAAGAGGCGTGGCTATGGCTGCGAGGGGAGTTAGGCCATGGGAAGTAGCAACAGCAAGGTCTGTTTGCTCCCGCTACTGACGATTCAGAAGTTAGATGGTGGAATGAGGGGCGTGGAAAGGCTGACAGGGGCCCCGAGTGCTGCAGCACACACCGGTCAGTGGGAGTCAGGGCCCAGCACTGGACAGGGCTTCAGGCAGTGTGGAGTTGCCAGCTACGTTGTGCAGAGAGATGAAATTTCCACCCATGCCTTTGTACTGGAAGGCTGGCTCATCACCCTGTACACAGTCCATCTGCTCTGGCTTGGAGCTCACTTGGAAGAAACTCCACCTCTGCAAACAGAACCTGGCAGGCAGGCAGGTACCAGGGGAGAGAAGATGGGGCTCCCGCCCACCTCCATGGCACCCTGTCTGGACACCAATGGAGGATTCCCTGGGATCCTGCAACCCGGGGCCTAGAACAGAGCTCAGGGACCAGAGCTGGGAAGACAGCTGGGAAAAACAAGGATCTGGTACCCTGGGCTTCAACTCTGTTGATATCCTGAGAGGTGCTAGGAACTTTCTTGTTTATTGGCAGAATTCTCTTCCTTCTTCACAAGCCCAGTGAGAAGTTAGGGAAGAGTAGAGAAAGGAGGGCGAGCAGAGCAGGGGTGGCGGAACCATTTTTGAGCGTCGGAAGCAGCAAGGCTCAGGGACTGGCTGGGGGTGCAGGTGGAGGAGTGTGTGGTCAGGGATGACTCATGGGTCCCTTGCTGGGTAGCTGGTTGGATGTGTGCGGTCCTCAGGCAGCGGATGGTCAAGGAGGAGGAGGATGACGAGGAGAAGGAGGCAGCTTTGGGAAACAGGACAATGAGCTCCAAGACTCAAAGGCTGGGCAACCAGTGCATGAGAAGAATTGAGCAGTGAAGATTAAGGCATTGTGTACAGAGGAATGTAGCTGCCTTGAGTTCCATCAGAAACAGGTCAAGTAGGACTCTGGTCTCAACGGAAGGGCTGATCTGGTGGCAGAGGGAGGCAGAGGATAATGAGACCATGCACACTGCATCACACCCAGTGTCTAATTACACAGAGAGGATCTGAGAGATGCGTGTGGGCTTCCTCTGTGTGTGCAGCTTGACCAGGATTGACGGGGCTGTCCTTGTCAGCTAGAAAGGGACTCCAGGGAAACATGCCAGCATGCTTGCTATCCATCACAGCTGAAATAAACACAATTTCCTAAGGATTTTGCACAGTGCAAGAAAAGAGGTGCTCGCTCTTTCTTTTCTCTTTCTTTCTCTCTCTCTCTCTCTCTCTCTCTCTCTCTCTCTCTCTCTCTCTCGCTCTCTCTCTCTCTCGCTCTCTCTCTCTCTCGCTCTCTCTTTCTCTCTTTCTTTCTTTCTTTTTTAGTTTTCCAGAAAGATTTTTGTCCTGGGTCCCTACGAGAATTTAAGTAGAAAGAAAACATCAAGGTATTGAGAGAACTTGAAATGTGTTCCGTGTCCACCAAGAAACTGCTGAGAAGAAGGTTTATGTGGAACAGAGACAAATTTAGTATCGATACGAAGGAAGGTTTCTCAAGAGCAGATTTGGAAGATAAGCTCTGGAACGGAGAAACATCCAAGGGATCTCACAGCCGTAGTTTCATGGGCGGCCTCTAGAAGTCCTCGGCAGGAGGCATCTGCAGACCCGACTTCCAGGTCTTGGACTCTCTTCCTCCCAAGCCCCAAGCCCACCAGGACCCCTCTCCTCTCAGTTCGCCTAGGCATTAGCAGGACCAGGCAGCCAAGTCAGAATGTCATTTCGTTGCAGGAGCTCAAGAATGAAGAGACTGAAGTTCCAGCCCCAGTCAGCTTCTGATAACCGTGGGCAGATCATTGACCATTGTCTGTGCTTAGTTTTTCCTTCTGTAAGATGGGTGCAAATAGTACCTCCTGAAGTCCTGAGACTGTCAGTGTAGTAACACACATCGTTTATTGTCACAGGGCAAGGCACATAGAAAGTCATCATTAAAAGTCAGTGATGGCTATGATCCATTCTGACTGTCCTGTCTCCCTTGCTAATAAGAATTACTAGATGAACAAGCATCAAAAAAGTAAAAGGTACTGCTGGGAGCCTGAGGCAGGAGGATCACCATGAGTTTGAGTTTAAGGGCAGTCTGAAACGTATAGTGGAACAGCGAAACCCTGCCTCAAAAAGACAAAAAAAAAAAAAAGGAAAAGGTACTATGCAAAATCCATGTTATTATCAATTACTATTATTAATAATAGTTTCAAAATTATTTTTGCCATAGTATTAAGCGAAAGCTCCTGGGAAAATGTGGACAGTTATTAGCAGGGCTGCCAACCCCTGTTAACTAAATCTATCGACATGTTTCTCTCTGGGAATCCTTTGACAAATCAGCTGAATCTCCTATTCTCTTGCCCTAAGCACTGCAAATTTGATCCACATGTCCCCAGTGTTGTTTCTGTGGCGGAACAAGGGGGAAAGGAGGAGCCAGGCTGGGCCAGGATGGGTGGCTGTGGGTTGGAGCGTGTGTTGGGGCAGGCTTGTTTTTCGCTCTACTTCCTCTGGTGCTGAGAACCAGCTTGTCCTCCTGTGTTCTGTCACTCTGCTGGCAGGGAGAATCTCCGCTCTAGGGAGCAGGGCCTTGCTAAGGGTTGGGGGAGATCTGCCCACAGGCCCTCCCTCCTCCTCCCAGGCAAAGCTTTGCAGAGTCAGCGCTGGCCACTAGCCCTGCAGAGATGGTAGGGCCACTGCCACCCAGGAGGGGTCACAGGAGGGCTAGAGGAGCAGGAAGGGATGGCCAGGACTCTTTGCCCAAGAAATAAAAACACACATGAGGCTCAGCAGGAGCCTTCCTGGGGAAAGGGGTTGTCACCTCACTGTTGTATGGTCTCACACGCCTGAGCCACTGAACCCCAGCAGCCATGGGTGAGCCTGGGCTCCGGGCTCATGGCTAGTTAAGTGTTCGGGCCCTGGAGCCAGTACAATCTGGATTTGAATCCCACCCCTCCACTCCTCTGGGCAGATCGCACACACCCTTCCTATGTCAGCCCCTCCATATTAAAAATGGAGCCAGCGTTGTGGAAAGAATCAATGCTACCGTGTAAATAAAGCCTGTGCTCACATGCAAAGTAAAAATAATAATGACAGCACGTGATGGGGTATTGCTCTGAGGGCCTCGCTGGTGCAAGTGGTAATATCTATGAGCTGGGCCCTTCTCCAGCTAACCAGTGGTGGATTCATACACAAGGCTGAGGTGAGGGCCGGTGAGATGGCTCAGTGGTCTAAAGCATCTGCTTAGGCAACCACAGAGACCGCAGTTCAATCCCGGCACCACATGCTGCACCAGCCCCACCCCCAGGGCAGGCTGAGCAAGCCAGAACATAAAAAATAAATAAATAAAAATAAATTAAACAACAGAAGGCTGAGTCACCTGCCCGAGGTCACACTGCTGGGCAAGTGACAGTCCTAGGGCCACAGGCCCCAGATGCCCCCGTGGGGGCCCTGGCCCAACCGCCCTGCTGCTCTCTGCCTGCAGTGTTACTGTTCTTTTCCCTCACATGGGTGGCACAGGGCAGCCTAACCAGACTTGGGCACAGCTCAAGGGGCCCTCCAATTAGCTCAGGAAATCCTTTGGGTTTTTTTTCTTAAAAAAAAAAAAAAAAAGGTTGGGAACTTTGGACAGAGAAGGGGCAGTGCAGAAAGCTGGGGATCTCTCTTCTAGAATCCTTGCAACTAGAAAGCTGGGGCCATGTTCTCTTAAGAAGCAACAGTGTTTTTGAACAGCCTGGTTTTGCTTTGCTGGTGCTTTCTGAGAAGCCGCCCGGCTCGCCAGAGGGATTTACAGGCTGTCCCCCCTGGGATGGATTCTGACAGCTCTGCTCTGCGATGCTGACGTGCTAATGAGAAACACTAATTGAACTTGGCCTGGGCTGGGATGTGTCCCCCTTCTTGGAGTGGAGAAGGCAGTGTCCCTTTCCAGGGGTGGCTTCTGGCTCCTTCTTGGCCTGAAGGAGAAAGAAGATAATGTGGAGATGTGCGAGGCCTCCACAGGTGTCACTGGCCTCAGGGTGGGCAGGATGGTCAGTCTCCTCTGACTCAGCCACCCCTGAGCGAGGCCTCATGGTCACCGAGCACAGTGCCACTCAGGCCAGCTCTTTGGGCAACTCCAAGAAAGGATGGTTTCCCCTGGGCGTAGGCCACAGCAGCAAGTGGCAGGGTGCATGGTGATTCACCCCTGACCCTGCTCTCTCCGGGGACACGGAGCTCTCCCGGCTTCCAGTAGTGACCTCTCCTCCTTGCTGCCCCACAGGTGTCCTTTCGCTCCCTGCGTACTTCAGCCCCTACAATGGCGGGTCCCTGGCCCACGATGAGCGAGCCGACGCCTATGCCCAGCTGGAGCTGCGGACCCTGGAGCAGTCCCTCCTGGCCACATGCGTGGGCAGCATCTCGGAACTGAGTGAGTAGGGCCTGCGCGCCCCGTGGGTTGGTGGGGCTGGCGTCCGAAGGCCTGGCCGCCTGCTGCCCCTCGAGCGCTGCCTTCTAGATCCTCCGACTGCCCTCCAGCCCCACTGCTGTTCAAGTGCTTCTCACCCCTTGGCCTGTGCACCAACAGCGTCCCCTGCCTGCTACAATTTTCCCCAGGTGCCCAAATGAACTGATCCTTTGCTCTTTCAAGTTTCCTGCGCCTCCTGCACGAGCTCCCACGTGCCTTCCTCTGCTTGCCCTCCAGGGACTCAGGGATTCTGTCGCGTAGACCCCCACGTGACATAAATTTCCTCGTCAGTACTTTATCATCTTCCTCCTCTTGAGCACAGTAGTGTCAGCTTCGGCTTCAGAAGCATAGAGACGTGATCACTTCTGTCCCCTGCGTTGTTTCCAGTGCATGGCGGAAAACAGCCCCCTCACCCAGGGCGTGCACACACACGTGTATGTCACCAGAAAACAGCTCTGTCCCATGCAGAGTTTGTCTCCTGCAATTCCTGAAGTCAGAGGAAAGTCTCCCCAGAGACAACAGGACAGCCTGTGTCACCTGCCACATGGCCCCTGTCCCTCCCCCTGAAACTGGAGGGTTTTCTGCCTCCTTGCCGTGGAGGAGGGAGGAGACAGAGGTGGAGGTAGATATTGCAGCTCTTCTCTCTGAGACTCAAGCGCTTAATGAGGCTTAGCGATACTTGGCACTGAGCACCGGGGCCCTGGAAGTCTACCCTGGGTTTTACATGCATTAACTCTCCCTACCCCATCAAGCCCAGCCTGCCCGGGAGGGTGAGAAGTTTTGTTCCTGTATCAGGTCTTGCTATGCAGGGAGCTTGGGTTCTTATGGTTTTGTCCTATCCCTCTGTACTTGTGAAAATTTTAAAGGGAAGGGATTAAAAAAATAAAACAAAACACTTCTTTTTCAAGGTGGCCAAGACAGTGCTAAATTCCAGCCTCTTGCTTGCCTGCCGTTTTTATTTGATGGCTCATAATGAGGGCTGGAAAGACCAGAGTGAAACCCGCGCAGCAGTACCTCTGATCAAGCCTTTCATGGTTAACAAGGGGTGAGGGCCTGGTTTTTCTGTGCCTGGTGGGTGTTTCTGGGCTCCAGGCCAACTCCACTGAGCTTAGGACCCATTGATTCTCAAGTAGGAGGAAGTTGCAGAAGCGCCAAGTAGGCACCTGCGCAGACCAAAGAGCCTGTCCAGCCGGCCTGGGCTCCTTGCACGGCCTGTGGGACAGGGACAGGGACCGAAACTTTGTATAGTGCAATAGGAGCGAAAGTCTGGACGAAAGAAATAAGACCTATAACATGCAAGCCCAGCTTTTAAAGTTATTATTAGATGAGATAGACATAAAATGACTGTCCATAGATGGCTATGGATTTTTTATTTTTTAATTCACTCTACATTTCGGACCTTAACCTGTGAGTCAGTCGCAGTTTGTGCAGCTGCCCCCCTGAAGGCCACAGCGGGGGTCCAGCGGGGTCTGGTCCTGGCTGACTCGCTTACTAGCTGTGCAGCTGGGGAGGTCACTGATCCGCTCTGAACTCCTCTCCTCCCCTATAGAAACAAAATGCCTCCCTGCCAACATGGCGAATATGCCCACAGTGGGGCTTGGATCGAACAAGCCAGTACCTCTAGGGACCCTCCCTGTTCTTGACTTTCCTTGCAGGCCACCATGAGCAGCAGGTGTCCTTCTCTTGTTCTCTTGCCTGCATCCTGGCTAGAAATACGCTGCCAACGGGCTCTCCCCCAGTCACAGTGAAACAGCCATAAAAGTAATTAATGGTAATGGCTTTTCCCTTGTTGAGTCTTCGGAATGAAATCTCAACAAGATGCAGCCTTGATGCTATCTCAGCCTCTTTGATTTCTCCTCCTTGTGGTCCTGTGGCCCTGCCAAACGGTATGACACTTAGACCTACAGAAATGGAGCCAAGTTTCAGCCTCTCGCAGTACAACTGGCAGAGGCAACAGGGCGGGGTAGCCGGCTGCATGCGATGCCAGTTTCTGCCACTCAGGAGCCCGAGGGGAGGGCTGGGATTATTCCTGAGCACTTGGGGACTCAAGACTCCTTCTGTCCTGGGAAATATGGAGCATTGCTTATGCACAGGTCATGGTTCTAGAAGGACAAGCTCTTCATGAGGTGACTAGAGGATAAAGGAATAGACCAGGTGTAGTGGCATATGCTGGTCCTCCCAGCACTTAGGAGGCCAAGGCAGGAGGGTCACCTTGAGTTCAAGGCCAGCCTGGACTATACAGTGACATCCTGCATCCAAAAAATTAAACAGGATAGATAAATAATGAAAGGACACTAAAAAAATGTGATAATGCTAGTGTCCTATGCAGCCTTTCCAAGTACTTAGTCTATGACAGAGTAATGCTAAGTGCTTGCTATCTGCTGTTTCCCTAAATCCTCACTCTTGGTAGACACTGTCACTTCCATTCTACAGATGAGGAAACTGAGGCTCTGAAAATTGCATCAAGGCACACAAGCTAGAAGTTGCAGAGCTCTGATTTGAACCCATGCGTGTGTGACTCTGGAATCTTTCCTCTGATCAGGTTTCCTAGTGATTTTCAATCCTGATTGGATAATAGGTCACTAAGGGAAGCTACCAACAGATGCCAGAGTTCTACCCCAGGAACCAAAAGCTCCAGGCATACAACCCCAGCTCTGCCGGCTCTGGGGCCTGGGGAGCCCCCAGGCAGCTAAAGACTCCAGGGATCAGTAGAGCCTGAAGTATAGGGAAAGTGACTACCAGGGATGGAGGATGGAGAAAACGACTCCTGCCCAGTGCAGAGCTCCAGGCCTAGGAGTGTCATTTGTGCCTGCCTGGAAGCCAGACACCGTCACCATGGCTGTCCTGGAAAGATTTGGCAGCTAATAAACATGAGTCAAGCCTGCCCGGAAGTTGCCCTTAAAAGTGAAATGTGGGTGAGAACACTTTCTTCATTCACTCCCCACGTGTCTGCCTCGCATGCAGAAGACCCTGTGCAGGGTTCCAGGGACACAAGGGACTGCAGTCAACCCCAGAATCCCAGAGGACAGACAATCGAGTGAACTGGGCAGGTGAATGAAGCAGCTCTGCTGCTCGCCTGAAGACGCCACTCTGGCCAACCTGCAATCTGTTTTTTTTGGCCACCTTCGGGTTAGCTGGGTTCGTAGGCTTCCTGTGGAAGTGGCTGCTGGCGTGCAGAGGGGGCTGATAGCCATAAGGGCCCTGGGTTCTCAGGCCTGGCGGCAGCACAGTAACAGAAGCACCCCACCACCCAGAACGGAGGTGCCTGCAGGTGCCCCGAGCTATTTCAGCCCATCCTTTCTCAGCATTGTGGTCTCACACAATGATGGGACTGCGTTTCCTGTCCAGGGCTGGTGGGATGTTGAAAAGACTTGACCTACAACACAGGATGTGAGGACTGGGACCCCAGGACTCCAGCAGGATGGGCTGCAGCTGGGTCACAGTCAATTTCATGGCCCCCAGAGTCAAGTGTAGACTCTCCCATTCACTACGGGATTTCCTACGGCTTTCCTCCAGACCAGGAGAATGCCCGGGGTCAGGAAATGTTTATCAGATAAGCCTCAAATTCATTGTCTATAAAATGCGAATGATATTTGACCTCCTAGAGGTGTGGAGGTCAAGCTAACTGGAATTCAGGGAACTGCATCCTTGATACCTCTGTTGGGCACTCTGGGTGGCTCTGCCCATGGTCCTCTCTGTGCAGGGGGAGTTGCCTCAGGGCCTGGCACCCGCTATTGGAGGCTGGGAGTGAGAACCAGAGAGATTCTCAAGGTCAGAGAGCTGGGATGGGAGAATGTGAGTGAGGATGTTGAAAAAGAAACCGCATTAGCATAAGAGGAGGCCAGCCCTGAGCCTTAAGAGAAGACTAGAAATGAAAAGGAAACTAAGTTGCTGTTGTGCACCTAGGTGACAGTTTCCACCTCCTCCGCCTGTAGCCTGTAGACTACTAGGTAAACAGTAATTAAGGAAACGAGGGAGCTGGCTGGTTCTCTTAGGCACAGGGTCAGGGATCGTGTGGGCTCCGCATTCAGACTTGGTCTTTGGTTTCTGCCCCCACCCCCAGGCGACCTGGTCTCCCGGGCCATGCACCACATGCAGGGGCGTCACCCTCTGTGTCCTGGTTCCAGCCCTGCCCGCCAGGCCCGCCAGCCATCTCAGCCCATCACCTGGTCCCCCGACGCCCTCCACACGCTCTACTACTTCCTGCGCTGTCCACAGATGGAGTCCATGGAGAACCCCAACCTGGACCCCCCAAGAATGACCCTGAACAATGAACGGTAGGCATCTGCCCGGGCTGAGCAGTGTGCATGGTGGACTGGCCACCCAATTATTGATGGCGTGAGGGATCTTGTGGCTGGGCATGGTGCCTGTGGGGCAGTGGGGGCGGGGGTTTGCACAGATGAAGGCCTCATCCATGTGTGTGGCTGGGTTTGGTTTCTTTGAAACTCAAGCAGATGCAGCGAGGGGTCAGCACGGACCCCAGCTGGGCACAGAGCACTGAGCTCCCTGAGACTTGGCTACTGTCTGCCAAAGGTGCGCTGTTTGGCCCCCTCCACCGGTTTCACAGATGAGTGTTGGGCCCCCACAGCTCCTTGATCTGAGCCTGCTGGCCCACATGTAGGGGCGTCACCCTCTGTGTCCTGGTTTCAGCCCTGCCCGCCAGGCCCGCCAGCCACCTCAGCCCATCACCTGCCTTTCCCAGCTAGGGTCACGGTAGCTGAGAACAGGTGCACAGATTCTCAGTGCGCCTGTGGAGGTGCCTCCTCTCCAGTGGAGCTGGCCCTGGAGCTGGCCCTGGGGCTGTGACAGACTGCACAAGAAGGGGCCAGCAAGGGCTTGAAGCTGGGATGCATAGGGAGGGGGCCATGCTGGCCCATAGACTGGATGCCTTTTCAAAGCACTCTACCCAGGCTGCCTTTTTAACCCTTCTGCTTAGAGCACATGCCCAGACCCAGGGTCCCCAGTGGACGCAGTCGAACTGCTGGCCCTGGGACTGTGACATGGCATTGGGTTGTCCCTGACCGAGCAGTTCCTGGCTTCCCCAGCCTCTTCGGAGAGTGTCCTGGGCCCCAGGTGCTGCCAGCACCAACCAGCCTCTCTGCAGCCTGAGCCTCTTACCTGTGGTTGTAATAGCTGCGTGCAGATGGTGACATACACACGTGCATGTGCTTAGGCACCTCATTACCCCCAAACCACACTGTGGCACAAGTCATCTGGTCGCAAAGGTATTTTTTCATCCATCATTTCAAACAAGTATTAGATTCCTAGGAACTTGGAACCACCCAAGGAGGGAAGGAGGGCCACAGTTTTCAAATTTCTGTACTAAAAAGAGGATACTCTAAAAATATCTGGGTGAGCAGACAGTGTGGGCATGCTCTGGTGGCTTCCGGCTGCAGAAGCAGATCATGCTGTTCCTCTGGGTCGCTGCAGCAGGACAGGCACAGGAGGCTGTGGAGAAAGGGACTGCCTCCCCTGGGCCCTCAAGGTCCCGCCACCCAGCACCCTCCGGAGCCCTAGGGAAGCCCTTCTCTCTGGTGTAGGAGGTGACTGGAGTCTACTAGGGTCCCGCCACCTCTGTGAGTTTGGGGGTGCACCCTCCAGCTCTGCCTGTATCATCCCTTGGTATTCTTCCCTCAGTCCTGCCTCAGGATGTGAGCAGCACATGTACCCAGTGTGGACTGGACAGAGCCTCTTAGTCTAGGTGTGGTGGTGAACGGGCTGCTGGTCGGACGCCACTGTGTGGGCCATTGAGGGCCACGTGGGCCCACTCGGGGTTGAGCGGTGCCCTCCGCTGCCTTGCACACGTGGGTTTGGCAGCACAGGGCCAGTGGCAGTGCCACACAAGTGTGTAGCTCCGCTTTGAGTACAGACTTCTGATTCCTGCCACCCAAGGGCTGTGTGGTCACTTCCTGCTCAGCTGCTAGCCATGCCTACCCTGTTCCCCGGGGCTTTGGGAGCTTCCAGGCAAGGGCTCTTCTCCAGGGAGGCATGAGTGGAAGTTGCAGAAACAGTAGGAGCCAAGGACAGCTAGTGGGCTCTGCTGTCCCGTAGGCCCTGTGCCTGGAGTGAGCCGAGGAGCACAGAGGCAGCAGCTCCAGACTCAGACTCAGCCAGTCATGCCTCAGGCTCTCCATGCATGGGGGGCGGAAATGTTCTCTCCAGAGAACAAAGTGCTCCGACCGGTGCTCCCCTCTTTGAGCTTGTTTCTACCCCCTCTTTTCCTCGTGTGTCCTGCAGCACACCCGCCAGGGGCCATTAGCTGCATTCGACAGTATGGCTGCAATGCGGGGCAAGGAGTAAAAACAGGCCCCTGGCCTCAAAGCCCTTACCTATCCCCCCCCACCCCACCCCCCGGCCAAGCTATGGCTTTTTCCACTGGCTGCTGAGATCTGAGCCCAGAGCTCCAGGTCTCCTTCAGGGCCACTTCCTCCAGGCCATCTTAGTCCCGGATGCCCCATCTCTCCCACAATCTCATCCTCATCACCCAGGGAAAGTCCTACTGGGATGTCTGTCCCACTGGCAGCTTGGCATCCGGGCACCAGCCGGGCCCAAGGCAGGGTCCCAAACACAGACTTAGTCACAGCTGCTGCCCTGCAGGGGGTGTCAGTGCCGAGAGCCAGCCCAGAAAGTGAAAGAACCCGCTGTCAGGGATCCAGGAGCTGGAGGACAGTGACAGCCATCTGGCTCAGTGTGGTCCTTGCTGGCTGAGCCTGGAGGCAGAGGGACGGGCCAGCTGGGCCAGCAGCCCGGGCAAGGGATACCTCCTCTGCCCTCGTCCTCCTGAGGAATGAGAAGAGGGCTGTGCAGACATGCGGGAGAGGTGGGAGGCCCGCCAGCTCGCCGGCAGATTGCCAGAAAACAGTGGCATCGGGCAGAACGGAGGGAGACACCACTGTAGGTACCGAAGGCAAAGTGGACAGGAGGCGAGCTGGTCCTGTCATTGGAGGACCACCATGGTTGGTTGGTTCCGCACTCCAGACAGCTTCAGCAGGGACAGCAGGCTGGCTTCATGGTACCCTTTGTCCCCAATTCCCACCAAGCTCTCTTTACTGCGGTCCCTGGGGCCTGCACAAAGGTCAAGGCCCTGGCCTCAGTGAGACCCTCGCAGAAGGTGGAAGGGGGGACAGCTCTCAACCACCTCTTTCCAGGCCCTGTAGGCCAAGAAGGTTCTGGCAAATATGGGAACAGAATTTGGAAAAACTGCAGCCCCCAAAGTGTCAGCCCTTTTGGGTCACCAGTGCCCCCAAAGCCCACCCCTGTGGCTCCTGGGAATTCCTGAGGCACAAGAGCCTCAAGTCATCCCAGGCCTCTTATCCTCGCTGTCTTGTGGCAGTGTGTGGAAGTCAGTTTGTTTTCCTGGACCTTGGTTCCACTTCAGCCAAGTGACAAAGTTGGACAGCTATTTCTGGTTACTTGAAACTAAGGTGCAAGACGCTTCACCCAATGCCCAGCGCATTGAAATGCCCTTTGTAAATGGGGCTGCGCACTCCCTCCCCTCTTCTTCTCCTCACTGTCCCGATGGGAGCTAATGCAGTTCCACTGCGTGATTGACCCTTAGGATAGATTCTCTGTGTTAAGATGCTGTAGCATTTTTTTTTTTTTTTTTAACTTTCAGAACTTCTTGTTAGGAAAGCTTCAAACGCACACTAGAGAAAACAGTATAATAGACCTGTACATATCTCCTGTCACCCAGTTTTTGACAATTATAAGAAGAACAAGAATACTCAGTCTGAAACTAATACAAGGAAAGACATGATAAAGATCAGAGCAGACATGAATGAAAGTAAGACTTAAGAAAGACAGTATAAGGAATCAGTGAATCAGAGAGTCAGTTCTTTGAAAGGATGTAGGTGGGGTGGGATCTGGGAGATAGGGAGATACAAGAGAGAGGAAAGGAGAGTGAGAGGGGTCAGGATGCCAGAGGTGTGTGTGGCGCCTCCCAGGATGAAGGCACTCACTGTGGCTCACAAACATTTACTCATATAAAAGCGGTGACACCGTTAGCAACTCAGACTCTCATCCATCCATTTCCTACCCTGCAGATTATCTTGAAAAGAATGCAAAGATAATATTTTACCTATAAATATTCAGTGCCCCTTTAAAAAAAATAAGAGTCTAAAAACAACCATAACTCCAATGTCTCACATAAGTACAGTTAACAAGAACTGCAGAGCCGGACTGATAGCTCAGTGGAGTAAAGTGCCTGCTTAGGCAGACACAGGGACCAGTGCTCAGAGGGCAAATGAGACTGGGCATGGGGGCCTCACCTGTAGTCCCAGTGCCTGGGAGGCTGAAAACAGGAGGATCACTATGAGTCTGATCTGTGTATTGAGACCCTATAGACCCTATACTAAGTACATTTTTTTTAAATTGCATGAAAAATCCTGTGCCACCCACATTCCTACCAGAAATCACACCCTTTGTGAATACTTGAGTTTCTCTAAAACCCCCTAAAAGTGACCACAGCACAGTCATCAAACATATGCTGGAGAATAATTCTTATTAACATCAAATATCCAGCCAGTACTCAAGTTTTGCTGCACACTGTTTTAGAAATTTGTTTTCTTTTTTTTTTTTTTAAGAATTATTTATTTATTGTCTCAGAACTTTTGTTTGTTTATTTATCCATTTTTCATGGCCAGCTCAGCCTGCCCTGAGGGTAAAGCTGGCGCAGCATGTGGTGCCGGGGATCGAACCATGGTCCCTGCAGCCGCCTAAGCTTTCCTAAGCAGGTGCTTTAGACCACTGAGCCATCCTGCCGGGCCCAAAAATTTGTTTTCTAAAGAAAGAAAAATAATAATTCTTACCACCTCTGCCAAACAAACTTCTGGAAAACAAAATAAGATTTTGGTTTTTGTTCATTAGGATTCCCACTGGCAAGTCCACTGTTCTCCTCTGATACCAAGCCCGCCAGACACCAAGCGTTCATAAATGTGTAGGTCAGTGTGACATTTCTCGCACTGTGGTTCCTGAGTGATACCTAGGATTATCAAATTCCTTGTGCTACTGTACAATTAATATTATTACTACTATAGCCACTGCTGTTAGTGGTAGTCCAGGCACTTACCAATGTAACCCTCCCATGGACAGTAGTACAGCTCTGAGTAGCGCTGTTGTTACAAGCGCTGCCATTGAGGACAGCTCCAGCTGCATCAGAGAGGGCAGGAGCCTGGAAGTGGGGTGCGGCATGTGCCAGTAACCCCAGTACCTGGAAGGTGGAGGCAGGCATCGAGTTTGAGACCACTGTAGGCTTTGTAAAAGCCTGTCTGCAGAAGTGCTGAGGGACAGGAGAACAAGCACCCAGGAAGTGGCCGGTTTCATCATGCGCGATTCACGCGCTAGTTCATTTTTCTCCGTTTCCATTGGTCAGTGGAGATAAAAGAGAGTTCTAGAGACGGAGTTATGTGACCAGTTTGCCAGCCTAATGAGGGAGAGAAAAGGAAGACAGGAGTAAAACCTGAGCACGAGCCAGCTCGCCAGATAGCGCAGGAGGACACTCTGTGCCCGTCTCCCCGAGTCCCAGCCCTGCCTCTTGGGAGCTGGGTGATCCTCGTGCATGTCATTTTGCTGCTTTTTGCTGCTTAATATAGGAGAGGCAGTGCCATCCTCATAAGGTGCTGTGGGGTTGATTGTTAGCACACACAAAGCATGCGGGATAGCCTCAGGCTCACCATGAGGTTGGGGTCAGAGCAGAGTGGGGATTTGGCCAGGCCTGAAAGGACAGCCACAGATGACACAGCCAAGCAAGCAGCACGGGCAGCAAAAGTCACAGAAGGACTTGTGCCATGGCTTTAATTGGGGGGTGTGTGTGTGTGTGTGTGTGTGTGTGTGTGTGTGTGTGTGATGCATAATGTCTGTGTTCTTTGCAGGAGTGTGACATGGCAGGTCTTCCTTTCTTTTTCTCATCCTTTTTCCCACTTCTCTCTCCCAGTCTCTTGATCTCTGTCTCCTGTGAGAAAGATCTGTTTCCCTACTTCCTATATGACCTATTTTTTTTCTCTTTATTTATACTTTAGGTCCTGAAGAAAAACAAAAAATCAAAAAACACAATAGACTTCTGGTGTTTCCAAGTACATATTTCATGACAGAATTGGGTACAAACTTTTAAAGTTCAAAAACGTAGGTGGTTTTCCCCGAAGTTGTCACTGACAGCTACTTAACAAAAGTGCCCCAGTCAGGCAGCAGGTCAGCCACTGCCCGAGCCACAGGCTGACTCTCAGAGGTCTAAAGGTCAAGTCCAGCGCTCTTCCTGGAGCTTTGACTGAGCAAGCCAGCGTCAGTTTCCTCTTGGGAATGTGGAGAGCCAAAGCTGCTTCTGTAGGGGCTCCCCTAGTTCTGGGAACATGCCCCCCACAAACAAGGGCCCCCTGTGAGGAGAGGCACCTCTTTGTTCCATTCCAGATGCAGAAGGGGGAATGGCCCCCCGCAAAAGAGCACTTTACATAAATCAGAGGCACCCACCCATAGTCTGTGTGCTCCATCTAAAGAAGTGGGCTCGTTAATCTTTTGCTCAGCTTGCGAAAGTGTTTTCTTATCAAATAATAGCGATGATGGCAGTGGTGGCTTGATGCTACTGACTTGTGATTCCCCTAAATACCATTTCAAGAAGATTTGCAGTCTTAAGCTCTTTTCTCTCTTCCTCTCCCCCTTTTTGTGCATTAAATTTCCATCTGTTTACCCAAAATGGAAGTAAATGAAATAATAGCTATTGAGTGACTCAAGGACTTGCTTCCGCGGGTGCCTGGCTTGCCCAGTAACCTCCAAAGTGACTTGCATATTGTCTGCAGCGTGCTCGGGGCACTGGGCCGCCTGCCTGCAGCCATCTCCCCCGACGCTTTTTGCTTTCTTTCTGGAATTACCTTGGATACGTATTTGTCGACTCCTAGACTCTGTCCATTCCCCACTTTTCTCCAGGAAGCACTACGTGCCTGTCTTGCACCGGAGGTCTCCTCCAGGACCTAGGACAGATCCCGCACGTAGTAGGCAGTTAAAAAAACAGGCAGTGAGCCCACTGGATAGGATCCTTGGAACCAGGAGGTAACAGGAGGTCCCTGCTCTGCCATTCATTTCGCTCTGTGACTTTGCGTGAGTTGATTTCTGAGCCCCCATCTCTCCAATTTGAAATGGAAAATGACGTGACCTAGTTCCAAAGGATTTTGTCGGGATCAAGTGAGGGAATACGTGAAAAGAACTTGTCACAGAATAAGCTTCCCATACATGGTAGCTGCTGCTTCCAGTATAAATACTGTTGTCATAAACCTATGGAAGGATTGACTAAATGACTAAGCCATGTTTAATGTATAAATAATCCAAAGCATAGGTGAATTTAGAAGTCATGTCTACTCAGAATACATGTTTTTTCTCTCCACTGCCTATATACCTCCCTCCTCCATTCCTGACCTTAATTTCATCTTAACTTGGCCTAGACAGAAGCTAAGTAGCCAGGACCAGGTGAGTGACAAAAAAGACAGGTAGACCAGATACCTCAAAAAACTTAAGGATTGTTTTAAACAATGATAACTATAAGTCCTAGTTTTATTATATCACTCAAGGACATTTATTGATTGATTGATTGATTGATTGATTGATTGTCTTTTTGAGACAGGGTCTCATGCAGTTCAGGCTGGCCTTGAGTTCACTTTTGTAGCCCAGGCTGGTCTCAAACGTGCATTGATCCTCCTGCCTCAGCCTCCCAAGTGCTGGGATTACAGGCATGCGCCACCACACCTGGTCCACATCCAAAGACTTTTAAAGAACTCTATAATTTGAATTTCACTGGTACATTCAATCAGAGATCAAGTGAGTTGTCAGTATAGTCAGTACATTTCATGTCACTGGCCCCTAGCTTGTTGGTTCAGCCATAGAGCCATGTGATGGGCTGTGATTGAATGCCTGGGAATGATGGGATCTCATTCATTCCATGCAGGCTAGAAGCATTGAGGAAGAGCTTTGCATTCCAGAAAACACTTTGCCCAGTTCCCTGGCAGATCCTCACAATATTTATTGAGATGAGACAGAGGCTCCGAGGGGGACCAAGGTCTGACCAAGATCACAGCTGGTTAAAAAGCAGAGCAGCTAGGTCCATTTATACCACAAGGGACTCATACTGGAAAGGAGAGAGGACCAAGGAGCTAGTCTCTCTGTTGGCACCCCCTCCACCAGGACACTTGGGCAACTTGCTCCCAACTTCCTGGGGCATCTTTCCCATCAGACTCAGCTTTGCTGGCTCTGGGTGGCCAGCCTGAGTATGGGTATCTGCCAGCATCCAAGAAGGAGCAAGCCAGGGATTGGGGGCAGACAAAGGAAACACCAGTGCCAGATAACAGAACGTGGAGACACGACAGGATCTTGGCCCGGCCTCCGACAAACACCCCCTGGGGCTGCCCATTGCGTACAACTTCCTGCCCTATTGTTGGAGCCACTGAGTCCTTACAGAAAAGAAGACGGAACTATCGGCCCCCTTCATGCATTCGGGTGTTTTTATAACACAGGCAGCAACAATCGCCTTTGTCTGCAGTCCTGCAGGATTCTGAGAGTGCTCAGTGCAGGGAAATCCCGGCTCCAAAGGGAATTGATTTGCTTTCTTAGGGCAGCTTCTGAGGCTGAGCTGGAGACAGTTCAGAACCTGAGGATGGGGCAGCACACAGGCTCGGGCCCATCGGGAACCAGACCAGGCTGGTTCTTGCCTGCTCTTACTTGCCAGATTTCTTTCTTCTTATAAACCCAGCTACTGCTGACAGCTGCCCGGGACCCCCATTCTACCCCCTTTTCACTACGTGCATGTTTAGTAGAGAGCTGGGGTGCGCAGCGCTAAGATCTTGGGTTCCAAGCCACATTCAAGGCGTGATGAGGCTTCAAGTGTGAAAGCTGGAGTCTGGGCTTGACGTGTGTCCCTGCAAGTGTATTCTTGCTCCTCTAGCTCTCTCTGGTTCTCTCTCAGCCAGTGGACTCACAGCATCTTCTGTAGGGCAGTTTGGTGTCGTGAAAGAGCCTAGCACACTTGTCTAGTGTTTGCATTTTTTTTTTTTTTGCTTTTTGAGACAGGGTCTCACTGTGCAGTTCAGGCTGGCTTTGAGCTCACTTTTGTAGCCCAGGCTGGTCTCGAACTCACAACGATCCTCCTGCCTCAGCCTCCCAAGTGCTGGGATTACAGGCATGCGCCACCATGCCCGGCTGCATTTTTAAAACCAGCTGAATCACAAGCAGCTGTCTATATAACCTTGGTCATGTGTCCAAACATTTTTTTACACAGATCAGACTCGTAGTGATCCTCCTATTTTCAGCCTCCCAAGCGCTGGGATTATAGGTGCATGCCACCACTCCAGTCTCAGTCACCAACTCAACATGCCGTGGGGGTGAGGCTAGTGCAGCACTCTGGGGATCAAACCCTGGTCTCTGCACCTGCCTAAGCAGGCACTTTAGTCCGCTGAGCAGCCCACGTGTCCAAACATTTTAAAACCTTGATTTCCATATTTGTAAACTGCAAACTAATAAGCTACCTCCCTTGCAGGGGGCTGTAAGAATCAGAAGTAGCAATATGTGAGGACAGGCTGGCCCCATGCTTTGTTGGCACACAGTAGGCCCTCAACAAATTGTAGCAATGTCAGCACCACTTAGAAGCTCCTGCCAGAGCCTCCCCTGAGACTACTGTTGGGATGTGGGTGCAGAAAGCAGGGCTGGCACACCCCACCCAGGAGCCAGCCTTGTAGCTTCCTCGGGGTCCACACCACCATCGCTAAGCCCCAGCCCCATCAAGAAAGCCACTAGTTACCAGCCAAGAACCTCACCCTTGCACATGCTGGCCTCGAGAGTTGCAAGACCTTGACTCCCAGGAAGTTTCTAGAAGCATTTCCTGTGGCGTCCTGAGACAGTGTCTTGGACTCTAGGGCAGTCATGGAGAACCTACCTTTCCACAGCAAGGTGTTTGTTATCATCAGAAGCTCTAAAAGATTTGCCATCAGTGCTATAGGGGGATAAGAACAGCAGGTGCTGCAGCTCACACTCAGCTGCTTCTGAACAGAATGACCCAGTCTGAGAGCCTAAGCAAAGATCCCGAGCCCTGCTCCCTGCTCAGCAGCTGTTCTTGGGATAAATGCACCGAGGCAGAGGCCAGTGGGTGGTAGCAGGTGCCCATTGGGGGAAAGGGCCTAAGCATCAGCTTGAGGCCCTCACCTGCTGCCTTCCAGATATTGAAAGAGGCCTATGCGCCAGGCAGCCGCCACCGTGGCCCAGGGCAGAAGAAGAAAGCAGGTCTCTGGCAATGACAGCAGTCGCCCATAGGTGAGGTGTGGCCTATTTGCTGAGAGTTGCACCCCATCAGCATGGAAATAAGCCTGCCGCCACACTGCTCCATCCCAGGCGTGGGAAGAACAGATACTACAGCCTGCTGGGCCAGCTACCCACTCTCTGTACAGGGGGGCTCTGGTCTGAGAAATGGGGAAGGGATCCAGACCTAGCAGGAGGAGGAGGGAGCTGGAGAGGATCATGCGCAGTGCCTGCTGGAACCCATACCTACCTGAGATGCCACCTGGAGTCAGGCCTGGCTCCCCAGGCCAGAGGGCTGGGTGTTTTCCACCAGGATGCGAGGCCTCAGAGACATCTGCGGAATCTGATAACCCTTCTTCCGTCACCCTTTCCCTCCTCCAAGCTGCCTTCCCAGAAGCTGCCTGAGCCCTGTCTCTGGGGTTCCCGCTCCCCAGGAAGTTGTTTATGGTTGGAAAGTTCTATGTGCAATAGTGCTCTCTTTTTCTGGGAATTATTTCCTTTAGATCCAAAGAGTACCATTTGCTAGTACCCAGGTCCACCCAGGCCTCCAGGAGCAAAAGGCAAAGGAGCATGCATCTCTCCTCTTGCCCCGAGAGCTCTGAGCCCCTCAGGAGTCGCTCTAGAGTAAAGCAGCTGCCTGAGCAGGCGGCAGACAGGGCTTCACCCCTAGGGGTGAGACCTGCCCTGCTTCAGTTCTAAAATAGGGAGTCCCCCCTCCCCAGGGCCAAGGGACTGACCCAAGAGTGCTCTTTGGGAGCCTAGACTTGAGTCCCCCGATCTGGGTTCATTTTCCAGCTCTGCTGCTGGCCAGGTGTGTAGTGTGGAGCAAAATTCACTCTTCCAGCCCCAGTTTCCCTATGCGTAAGTGGGCCTATACAAGTCATTGCTGCACTGGGCCAGGATGTAGCTCAGAAGAAGAGCACTTGCCTAGCGTGTGTGAGGCCCTGGGTTCCATCCCCAGGACTGTAAAGAAAACAAAACACCACCACCAACAGAAACACCTGCCTCATAAAGTGGGTATGAGGACTGGATTCCTCACAGATACACTGATACCTACCTGGGTTTATGAAACCCGTTATCTATTTTATGATTTGGGAGAAAACAGCCGCTTTTGTGTTCGTGTAGAGAAAATGGCAGTGGTTGCGTTTGTCACCCGATGCAGAATTCATGACCAGAAGCAAAATTTTGCAGGACTCTTTTGGGTGCCAGCTGAGTTGCTCACAATCAGAAACATTCCTGGGACTGAGATATTAGCATATAAGCAGCTTCTTTACAACAGTGCTGGGTGCTTCGTTATTAGTCATTTTCTATGATACTTGGTGTCTTAATTACTTTTTACTCATTGCTGGGACAAATACCCAACACCCAAAATGAAGGAAGGAACAGTTTATTTAGCTCACAGTTACTGGAGGTTTCAGTCCATACTTGGCTGGCTCCAAGGCAGAGAGGCACAGTGCAGAGGCCAGCAGTTCATGGCGGCGGAACAGCAACAAAATGGTGACAGAGGCTACCAACCAATCAGGGCAGCAGAGCAACAGCATGAGTCTGTCTCTCCCTATATTACGTTCAGGCTCTCTGCTTCAGCCTGTCCGCCTTAGGTCACACCCATAATCCCAGAAGCACTCAGACCCATAATCCCATCAGTACTAAAACATAATCCCAGTGGATTATGAGTCAAGTCTGAAACTCTAGAAATCCCTGCCTCATGATTGCATGAGGCTTTGGGGGGACAACTAGACATAAACCATAACACCTGGCCACTCAACTGCCTTGTGACTGACTTCAGATCCCATTGATGTTGTTCTGCCATTGAGACTCGGACCTCTACTCCCAGGAAGAGGCAAGAGGTGGCAGCCATGCGTATCTCCAAGCTGGTGCAGCCACTAAGGCAGGCTGAGGCAGGAAAATCGCTAGAGTCCAAGAGTTCAAGGCCAGCATGAGCAGCACAGTGAGACTTCATCTTCTAAACCCCACCTGTGAAACTATTGAGGGCTAAGGTATAGCTTACTGGCAGGACACAAGGCCCTGGATTCAATCCTCAATGCCAATCAAAGAAACCAAACGAACCTAGAAATTATCTGTGAATCCAGGCAGGCTTTATCTAGTGCCTTTCCTCTGTACCAGATGAGTCTTAAGAAGGATGCATTCTCTCCACAGAAAGCCCAGAGCCCCATCTAGAGCAGAGGTTGCCTGGCTCCACACAGCTTGTGCCACAGGTCAGCTGCATATCCTGAGGCAGCCTGGGGGTTCCAGGAGAGAAACATGCCCGGCTCTGACTCCAAGCTGAGCCAAACCATGCTGGTTTACCAAGCAATTCTAGAGAAATAATTAATCCAAGATGTGAGCCAGACTAGAATCACTCCCTTTGTGCTGGGAGTGGAATGGGACGTCAGTGGGACAATGTTGTTTTTATTCTACACAGAGGTTTTGGCTTGGTTTGGGGCCACAGCGGCTCTGTGTAAATCTTCGGGAAGCCATGGAGGGGGCCTCCACAGCCAACCCCGAGCTTCCCAGAGAAGTTTCTGCTTGTGGAGCTATGGCTTGAGTGGGGAAGTCGGACCATCTCTGCACTGCTCCCTGCTGCCGCTGGTCCACTCAGAGAGCTAGGGAGGATGTGGGTACAACAGGCTTCACAACTGAGCTCATGAAAAGGGGCTCAAATGCAACTCCAGAGGACGACCAGGCCTCCTATTGAAAGGGAGCTGGTGCAAGAATGAAGGGTAAGGACAGAGGCCTCCCCAGGGCAGCCCTGTCCTTGAACGTTGTCTAAAGCATCTGGCTCATCCTCCCTGGACGCCAAGGCTGCTGTCAGGTGGGGCACGGAAAATCTCACCAGAGTCCTTGCCAAGTTCATGGCATTCCTCCCAGCCCAGCGAGCCAGGCCCGAAGGCACCCCAGAGCCACTGTCCTCATGGCTCAGGGAGGAAGTGACCCCAAGGCCCGGACTGAAGGGCCGCTCCCAGCTGGTGGGCACATCCAGTATTCGGGCCCCATTCATCCCTCCACATGGATGGGACAAACCTGCTGACCCCAGACACAAACTGCGTTCATCAGGTCAGGGGCGGAGGCACAAGGCTTTCTCGTGCGTGGAGCCTGGGTCACTGGCCTACAGTTACAGCCTGGTGCCATCTGCCACCGTGCCTCTTGCCCAGGGGCCTCTGCCCACCTCAAGCGAGAACAGAGCCTGCTTTGAGCTGGAAATCGGAGGCATTTCCCGTTCCGTGTTGTTGAGACACTGCTTATAGGACTGTAATCCCAATAAATCATACGCTTGTGGAGCAGCAAAGGGTTTATTTACTTTTTCCAGGCTACAGGGACCTTTTTAAACCAAGGCCTTAAGAAGCTTGTTTTCTTTCGTTTTTTTAAATGGGGTTTTAAAAATGGCTTTTGAAGTCTTGGTCCTGCTGAGGCGCCATAAGAGACCCTGGAAGTGACAGAGTCAGGCTCATCAGTATATTAAAGGCAGAAAGGAGGAGGAGCTGGGTCTGGGGTCCCTTTCACTGTGTGACCTTGTGACACTCTCAGCCTTTAGGTTTCCAGCTCCTCCTCCAACAGTGGGGTGAATTAGCCGGGGTCCCAGGCTGAGCCCATTGGTCTTCCACATGTGAAAGTAGTGAGCACCCTAACAGATGCCCGCAGAAAGTTGCCAGCTGCGGCTCAGGGTTAGGCACAGACAGCATTGGGGGCCTCAGGGGTCGCAGATCCCAGGTGACTCTGCACACCCTGTCCTGACTGTTGCCCCTGCCCCTGAGGCCCAGGGCCTGCACCACCAGGCAGTTTGCAGCTCAGCCTCGACATGGTGGTTGCGTTTGTTTTTCTGCCTCGAGAGCCAAACTGGGGCAGGTGGCAGGCAGCTCGCCACAGGCTGCCACCGGCTTCACATGTTCACACTTGCTGTCGGGCAGAGGCCTGGAGTTGGCACGATGGGGGAGAAGGCTGGGGCTGAGGTGTCTAATAGGACCGGATTCCTAGGGCCTTTCCTGCTGTGGTGCACCTTCTTGACTCATAGGTGCTAGCCTAGCAATGATAGTCCACATCAACAGGGAGCTCGCCAGGGTGCCCAGGCCGCGCTAAGCGCTAGCCTCTGTCCCTCAGCTGTCTGAGGAGGCGGCCCTAGAACCAAGACCCATTTTTCTCACAGGGAACAGGCAGGGTACTGATAAGGTAACTTGCCCAGAACCATATTGTTTTATTCTCTGGGAAAATACCTGATTGCAGCCTGGAGGTCACCCGCCAGAGCCCACGCACCTGGCCCCACACAGTAGGTACCGCCGCTGCCAGGCAGAGTCTGGAAATAAGAGCAGAGGGTGCGCTCTGTGCAAGATGCTGAGAACCTCTCACTCAGACAGTGCCTTCTTTCATAGAAATGTGGGCCCCCAAGCAGGTAATGGGGTGCCCACAGTGACAGAGCCAGTTCAGTTGTTTTGAAGGAATTACAAAACCAATTTTCTGCCAGTGCGGACGCTGCAAGGAGGCATCTGGGAGCCTCAGAGCCCCGGGCCGGAAGGACACACACAGGCCACCCTGCACTCAGGGTTTCCCGGAGCCTGCCCCACAGGGTGAGGGTTCCGGTCCCATGTCTGCTGCTGTGGTCCCTGGCCAGCAGTAACATCTCAGAGATCTGCGTTGTCTTCTGAAGAAAAGATCCTCAAAGTGTGATCCTAGGGTGTCCTGGAGTCCCAGAGATGCTTTGCAGGAGTCCACAGGCTTGGAGCTCTTTTGCTTGGAAGATGTAATTCATTCATTCATTCATTCAGTCTGTCTGTCTGTCTGTCCGTCTATCTGCCTATCTATCTGTCTATCTCTTCTCTCTCTCTCCCCCTTCCCTTCCTCTCCCATCTCTCCCCTTCCCTCCCACTCCTATTCCCTCTCCCTTTCCCCTCTCCCTCTCCTTCCTTCTCTCCCTCCCTCTCTCCCTCTCCCCTTTCCTTTGCCCTTCCTCCTCTCCTTCCTCCTCTCCATCTTCTCCCTCCTTCTCCCCCACTACCTCTTCCCTCCCCTCCCCCTTCCCTTTCCTTTCCTTCCCACTCTCATTTCCCCTCTCCTTCCCCTGTCCCTCTCTCTCCTCTATTTCCCTCGCTCCCTTCCTCTCTGTCTGATTTCCACCTGGGTTTCCAGAGACCATGTGACATGATGAGGATGCTGTAGTCAGTGGGATACGAGTTTGCGTCTTCCTGCATTCTCATCTTCCTGGTTCTAATGTTTGGATATGGTGTTGATGGAATCACACACACACACAAGTATCTCTTGGATACTGTCTGTCATTTTAGCACCACTATTCTGGGGTAGAGACACTGCTGAGGGGAAACTTCAAGGGGCAAAGGCTGAAGAAAGGGGCTCCCCACCCGGCACTTCAGACATGCCACAATGGTGGGAAACTGGGAACCGGCCTCTTCTCTGGGTGGGAAAGAGCAGAGACCCCAAGGGAAACTTGCCTCAGTCTCCCTCCTCCCACTCACCACAACAGTTGGGACACAGCACAGCCACTGCAGGAGGGAGTTTTCAAAGGGATTTTCCAGAGTATGCAGTGACGCAGGCCAGCTCTCCTCAGCAAGCCCACGGAGGGGGGCTTGGTGACATTACGAGAAAGGAAACAACCTAAACCTGCAGCCTAGGAAGTGGGCGTTACTGAGAAGGCTGTGTGTTGTCTACCACTACTTACCGGAGGACCAGAGGCCAGGGAGTGGGAGGGCCACAGAGAGGGCCTGGAGAGGTGGGTTAGGCAGGGAGACTGCCCTAGAGGTGGAGATGGTCTGGATTTTTCTGAGTTTGAAAATATTAATCAGCTGTAGCCGGGCGTGGTGGCTCACGCCTGTAATCCCAGCACTCGGGAGGCTGAGGCAGGAGGATTGGTGCGAGTTAGAGACTAGCCTGGGCTACAAAAGTGAGCGCAGGACTAGCCTCAACTGCATAGCGAGACCCTGTCTCAAAAAGACAAAAAAAAAAAAAAATATATTAATCACCTGTAAAGAGAGCTCAGTGGAATAAGCGCCTGCCTGGCAAGCACAAGGTCAAGTTCGATCCCCAGTACAAACAACAAAAAAATTTTTTTTTTAGTGAAAATATTAATTCAGTCAGGAGCATTCAGTTCAGGAAACAGAAACCCCTCTAGGTATTTTAAACAGGAAGGGATTTAATGCAGGGACAAACAGAACCACAGAAAGGCCTCCAGGAGCCGATTCTAAGCTGAGCCTCAAGGAACAGCTGCAAGGACAACAGCTGGCCCATGGTGCAGAGTGCTGCTCCCTGAGTTTGAACACACACCCCTGAGCTAGGATTAAGGATCTTTGCTGTTGCTTTTACCACTCCTATTTGAGGAGCAGCCAGAAGGTGAAAACTTAGACACTGGAATGTTCTATAGGAAACTAACAAAAAATACTTCATGCTTTTATGACTTTTTTGCAAAAACACAGTGGACACAAAAGTGGCCTCGGCCTCAGGGCTACTTCCCAGATCTCCTGGAGCAGCCTCTCTAACAGTGAAACCTAATTTGCCTCCGAGACCCTAGCTGCAAAGGAGTCTGGGAAATGTAGTTTTCTACTGTCCAGTCTCTAAGCATAATGGTAGAATGGAGCCAGTGAGCCAATGCTTGGTGTATACACACTGAAGGTACTGCTCTTGGGGTTTTTTTTTTGTTTTTTTTTTTTTTTAATGCACTAAGTTCTAAGACACATGAGACAGGAGAGTGAATCCAGATACCATCTGGCTGAGCCTCATGATTCCCACACTCCCTTTTGGATTTCCCCTAGTGCAGCTGGGAGATGCCTAGTAGCCGCGCTTGGCACGTGGTCCATTTTGGCTGTTGGCCACAGCGGGGGAGAGTGGCTGGTGGTCTATGAATTATCTTTTTATTTACACATCCATCTGTACAGTGACAGCTTACCTGAAACCTTTTCCTTACTTTAGAAGAATTGATGTATAGAAGGCTCTCTCTGCGCTTGCCTTCCAGCCTTATAAGGATTGTAAAGCTCAAAGATATTTGCAAAAATGAACATTTCTAACCAAGAAGAGAGCTTGTAAACAGAGGAACCGTTCCTGGCTGGGAGGGTCACTTTCCCTTCCTAGATTACACAAGTTCCCCCCATCAAATCTTAGCTTCCCGTTTGTTATGGTTTGGGGTTTTGCAAGGGGGAACAATGCAATTTTACAAGATTATTTTATAATAGTCACCTAAAAAATCACACACAAATAGTGCAGGAAATCTGTCCACACACTAAAGACCAAAGAATCCAGCTCAGGCCCTGGATCCTAATATCCCACTTGAGTCCAGCTAAAGGTCTAGACCCCATGACAAAGTTTCATACATGTCCACTTCACAGATTCACAGATCTGCACTGGCTGGAAAGGCCCAAAGGTCAGTGGTGGAAGCTAGAAAGTCTATGCCAGGAATGAAGGATCTGTGCTACCAGGCTAAGGGATCTCAACTGGAACCAGAAGGTGACACTCAACGTAAGCACCAGAGCTCCCCAAAAGTACCACAGCCTTCAGCAACAGTGAGGTCCTGAGGTCCTCCAACAATGATGAAAGCTGAGTTCCCATCAGGAAAGCCAGTGTGGCTATCTTCTCGAGGAGGCTGAGCTATGCATTCCCTTCCTGAGCTATGCCAGGAAGGATGTTCAGGGTGAAAACCAGTGCTCCCCCAAAATGAACCATAGCCATTCTCAGGGACAACAAGGTCCCAAGGTCCTCCTCAGACAAAAACAGTCAAGTTCACCAGGAAAGCCAGCATGACAAGGTCACCCAGAAGAACAGCCCAGGAAAACCAGCAGCTCCCTAACAGCCTCTCCCAGCTTTTCTCCAGATCTGCCTTGGACGCTGCTGGCAGCAGTCCTCAGGTGCCCCCCACACACACACACACAGTGCCGTGCTAGCTTGGTTCAGCTGGCTATAACAAGTTGACCACCAGAGCTGGCATCCACCACACCGCTCTCCTGAGTCAATGCTGTACCCTTGGGCCTGTGGACTGGCACACTTGTTTAAGCGTCTGCTCAGGCAAATGCAGTTAGGCACAGGGGACCTGGGTTCGATACCCAGCTCTACAAGCCAAACCTGCCATGCCCTGAAGGCATCATCAGACAGACCAAAAATAAAAGGCCTTCTCACACTTTTGGGGCCTGTGAGATAGTTCAGCAGTCTAAAGTGCCTGCTTAGGCAAGCTTAGGCAGCCACAGGGACCGCGGTTCGATCCTGGAAACACATGCTGCACCAGCCCCACCCCCAGGGCAGGCTGAGCCAGCCATAGTAAATAAAGTTTTTAAAAAAATACTGTACCCTTGATAATTAGATGTTATTTTTTCTGGGCAGAAACATGGCCTCATCCACAAGTGAAAATCTGGGTGTTGATACTTGGTTACCAATACTTACCCGTACTTTTAATCTCTCAGCAAATGTCTATCAATGACTTCTTGTATCAGACCAGAGGCTGAGCATACTTTCAAGAAAATAGAGACATGGAAGACATTATTCCTGACCTTAGAAGAAGTGGACTCGGCAGCAAGATGGGATGCATTCAGTGCTGGAAGGGAGAATCACAGGGCGTTGTCGCAGTCTTGGAGCAGGAAGAGATTTTTTGGCTTCCAGAAAGAGTTGCGTTGAAGGTTAAATAGAATCTACACAGGCAGAGGGGAGACTTGATCATGCTCTGGGGCAGATGGCAGGGGCAGGGGGAGCTGGAAGAGTGCTGGTGACATGGGGATGAGGCTTCCCCAGCTGGCCCGTTCCCCTCACTCACTGCTACACGCAGTGGATTACTTAGAGATGTGCACATTGTCTGCAGGGACAGAAAACCAGTATATTAGCCAGGCATGGTGGTGCACGCTTGTAATCCCAGAACTCAGGAGGCTGAGGCAGGAGGATTGGTGTGAGTTCGAGACCAGCCTGGGCTACAAAAGTGAGCTCAAGGCCAGCCTGAACTGCATAGCGAGACCCTGTCTCAAAAAGACAAAAAACAAAACAAAAACAAACAAACAAACAAACAAAAACCCAGCATATCAGAATGACTTCCCGAAGGAATCACCTTCCAGTCCATATCTTATCATTCTAGGGCTTTTGGTTGTTAAGTGAAAGAACGCTTTACCTTAAAAAAAAAAAAAAAAAAAAAAGAAACAGTTAAAATTGTTTGGATGAAGCCGAGGTGCTGGTTCACACCTGTAATCCTAGCACTTAGGATGCTGAGGCAGGAGGATCACTGTGAATGTGAGGCCAGCCCAGGGTCCATAGCAAGTGGAAGGCCAGACTGAACTGTATGGTAAGACCCTGTCTCGAGCCGGGCGTGGTGGCACACACCTGTAATCCCAACACTTGGGAGGCTGAGGCAGGAGGATCAATGTGAGTTCGAGACCAACCTGGGCTACAAAAACAAGCTCAAGGGCAGCCTGAACTGCACAGCAAGACCCTGTCTTTAAAGGAAAAAAAAAAAAAAGACCCTATCTCATTAAACTGCAAGGATGACCTCCACCAGCTTGGGAACCTGAAATGACTCACGCAGCAGGGCAGGCTGTGGGACCGCCTGTGGTGCTTAGAGCCGCTGAGGAGGGCCTCCCCATCCTTTCCCTGGTTGGTGAACTCAGCCTTGTGCTAAAGGAAGAGGTGATAGTGATAGCTCAGGCCCTGGGTACCAGAGGATGTGGAGTATGTGTAGGACTGGCTTCCTGCCCTGGCCTGGCGCCAGCTCCCAGCTTAGTCTGAATGGAGGGACGGAGGGATGAGGCATCAGGAAGGTCTGGGAGACAGGGAGCCGACATGGGCTGTCGTCAGAGACACCAGCAGCAGTGCCGGGCGGGGTGCCTTCTCCCTGGGACCTGGTAGAACAAGAGAACCATCTGTTCTGATCCATTCTGGGCAGAGCAGGCTGGGTGCCGGTGGAGTCGTGAAGCCAGAGATTGACTGTTGGGCTGTGAGATCTATTGGCCTGTGAAGCACTCTGCCAAGGAACTGTCACCACGGGGGACTTGCTAGTTTGGGCAGAGGACAAGAGGAATCCGTCATCAGTAGGCAGTGGACCCTGAGTCCCTGCTGAGTCCCAGAGCTGACAGGGAAGGGGGCGTTCACTGTGTCACTGTCCCATTCTGCAGGAATGGTGCCCCCTAGAGGCGTCTGGAGTGGCTCTCACAGGTGCCCCTTGGAGTCTGCAGCCCAGCCCTGGTACTGGCAGCCTCTCCTTGCTCCCCTGTAGCTGTCCTGCACCACACCATGCGTCTTGGTGGCCCGCAGGCCCCCTGGGATGGTTTCTCTCCCTGGGACTCAAGGTTGCTGCTCCTGTCTGAGCACCAGGCTGAAATCCCTGCCCTGGCCTGGCCCAGCCTGGGAAGTCAGAGGCCCAGTGAGCCTGCTTCTAGCCAAGGAAGTGACAGCTGTCTACCACACACAGTGTGGACCCCCAGAAACAGGGACCCATTTGAGCCTGGGTCTGTGAGACTCTCCTTTGGGCCCAGGAGATGCTGTCTCACTTCTGCAGAGAGAACACCCCAGCCCCACAGCAGGATTCTTGGGAGAGGACGGGAGGCCTGGCTGTGCACGCTGTGAAGCCCCTTCCCTCACTGGCCACAGTCCATGCCTGACCGCTCTCTGCTGCCCCTCAGGCCCTTCATGCTGCTGCCCCCGCTGATGGAGTGGATGCGTGTGGCCATCACCTACGCCGAGCACCGTCGCAGCCTCACCGTGGACAGCGGAGACATCCGGCAGGCGGCCCGGCTGCTGCTGCCAGGCCTGGACTGCGAACCCCGACAGCTCAAGTAAGCAGTAGAAAGAAGAGGGAGGCGGGCGACCAGCACCATGTGCCACCCCTGCCCACTCCCCTCAGCTTCCTCCCGCTCTTAACAGCTGGGGGCAGGGAGGATTCAGAGAGGGGCTGTAGCACCTCTGAACCGCTCCAAGGGGACCTCTGTGAACACCAAGGCTCGGGCTTGTAACAGATCTGGTCTAGACCCAGCTGGTCTCCTGTGGGCAGCTGCACGTGCGGGTTTGGCAGACACAGAGCTCACATTGTGGGACTCCGTGATACAGAGAGGGGCGGATGTGGTCCTTTTCCTCTGTGCCTATCATTGTCACCATGTCCCCGAGCATTTCCTGGGGGCAGACCCTGTGATGAGCGCTTCTTTGTGTGTGCTAGTCCCTGTGACAACGCTAGAGAAAGTAGAGAAGGGACTCTAACACCCAAGTGACAGATACGCTGCAGACGAGGGAGAAGCAGCAGCTGGCCCACAGGCAGCCAACTGGCAAAATGACTGTCCCAATTTGAGCCCCGGTGCCCATGGTCCCCAAGCCTGCACGCTTCACCCCTTCCCATGGTATCCTTCCCCGTGGACTCCAACAGAAGCCCTTCCCAGATGTTCCCTCCAGCCAGCCCTGGACCATGAAGGCCTTGGGTCTGGCTTTGACCTCTACCCAGACCCCAGCTGCAGCCTCCTCTCTGTCACCCATGCCTCACTGTGAGACCCAGGTGGAAGCCGCCTGTTTATGTCTGTTGTGTCCCCTTCAGAGACACACATCCGACTGTCCCTGGTAGGCTGGGTCAACTAGAAGTGGGATTCTAGGCCCCTTCCTCCCTGGCTTTGGCACTTCTGGGCATTAGGAGGGAGTCTGAGGGAGACACAGGCAAGAACTAGACTGTTGTCACCTTGCTCATCCGCAGGCAGAGGGGTGGCCTGCTCCCTGCAGTGCGGACACAACAGCCAAGAGCCGGAGTGTCGTCTTCTCCTCAGGGCAGCCTGTCCTCATAGCTTATTGAGCTGGGAGTTGGTTCCTCACAGGTGACAGCTCCAAAGAGCTCCACACACTCCCTTAGCCTGTTTGTAGAAACGTAGCGGCATGGCTGCTCATGCCAGAGGCTGTGGCAGCCATGAACAGGATGCACAGGCCGTCGTCCCCACCCCAGCCGTCCTCGCTGCTCCCGTCAGCCCGGGTCACTAAGGCATAGTCCCACTCACACACCTCTTGCTCTCTCCTGGGCAGATCCGAGTGCTGCTTCAGTTCCTTCCGGAGGCTGGATGCCCGTGCAGCAACAGAGAAGTTCAGCCAGGACCTGGGTTTCCGCATGCTCAACTGCGGGCGGACGGATCTCATCAGCCAGGCCATCGAAGCCCTGGGACCCGACGGCGTGAACACCATGGATGACCAGGTGACTGCCCAGAGCTCTGCTAGGCAGGGCTGTGGGACCAGACTCAGAAACCCACAGTGCTGGAGCTACAGGGAGAGCCCCTGGGTCCTAAACCTGAGACATTCGCAGCCCTCTGCCTCCCCGTGGTGAGCTAGCTCCCTCCTGGTGTGGGCGGAATGTGAGCCTGGAACTCCCCAGAACCCCTTGACAGCCTCCGTGAGGTGGATTCCCCTGGCTAAAGGGCTGGCGACTGCCCCAGATGGCCAAGGCTGAGAAGGGTGTGGAGGTGTCAACCTGGCATCGTGCTCTGGGTCATAATTGCCAACATGCAAGAGTGTGGTGTGCACCCCCTGTACCAGGCCCAGCAAAACCCTGCCTTCCTGGAGCTCACATTCTAGTGAGGAAATGGACAATAAGAAAAACACACACCCAGAGCCCAGGTCAAAGCCAGACCCAAGGCCTTCATGGTCCAGGGCTGGCTGGAGGGAACATCCTGCCAGAGCCCGGCAGGATGGCTCAGTGGTCTAAAGAGCCTGCTTAGGGAAGCTTGGATGGCTGCAGGCACCACGGTTCAATCCCTGGCACCACATGCTGCACCAGCCCTGCCCTCAGGGCAGGCTGAGCCAGCCATAAAAATAAATAAACAAACAAAAGTTCTGAAACAAGAAAAAAAAAATTTAAAAAAAAGAAAAAGAAAAACACACACCCAGCATCCCCATACTCTGGGCAACTTCACACAAGACCCTGTCTCAAAATTTTAAAAATTAAAAAGGGCTGGCAAGGCTGGCGGGGTGGCTCAGTGGTCTAAAGTGCCTACTTAGGACCACTTAGGCAGGCTGCAGGGACTGCGGTTCAATCCCTGGCACCCCATGATGTGCTAGGGCAGGCTGAGCCAGCCATAGGAAAAGGAAGGAAGGAAAGAAGGAAGGAAGGAAGGAAGGAAGGAAGGAAGGAAGGAAGGAAGGCAGGCAGGCAGGCAGGCAGGCAGGCAGGCAGGCAGGCAGGCAGGCAGGCAGGCAGGCAGGCAGGCAGGCAGGCAGGCAGGCAGGCAGGCAGTATAGCGCCATACGAAGGCCCTGGTTCCATCTCCAGTACCACACAGCAAAAAGACACACATCAAATGTAGAGTTTGTTCTTGGGGGAAAGTGCTGGGGGTGGGCACAAAGGGCAACAGGACTAAGGGTAAGAAACATCGGAGGTGGTTGGCAATTTTAGATGGAACTCAGCTTGAGCTTTTGTGTTTGAATTGTGTACTGAATAGCTAGTATACAGCATTCACCATATTCCAGGCCCTGTTTTAAGTGGTTCACACAGGTTACTTACTGAAGGAGAGCAGCCCAGTGGAACAGTTACTTTGGCCATGTGGAAACTGAGGCACGGAGAGGTTGCTTTACCTAACGTCACTCAGCGACTGAGGAACAGAGCTGTGACCAGCAGAGCTGTGGCTATCTGACTCAGAGGCCTAACCACAATGGAGTGACCCGTTTGTTTATTTGACTCCGTTTGGGGAGCTGTGACTGTATATACGATGACACTATGTCCTTGGGGAGACCACACAGTGGCATGGGGAAGGCCCAGTGACAATGGAAGGTTAAGACACGCTTCCATATGAGATGACAGGCAGTGCCGGAGGGTCCAGGGCTGGCAGCCTCCTGCTGCAGGGGTGGAGCTAGCCTGAGGGAGGGCAGGAGTAGGAGACCTTCCCAGGAAAAGGGGAAGGGCTGGGCCCCGGAGTCTGTGGTGGGGCTACAAGGGCCTTGGGTAGCAGACCTCACACAGGCCCCTCAGTCGGTGCAGGCGCAGCTTCCCTTAGATGATGGCAAGGCCCAGACTGCGTAGACGAGCTGCCCTCCCTCAGAAGAGCCTCGGTCTCCTCCCCTCTTGGCTGAGGGAGTTACCCTGACACCTGGGCTGTTCTCGTGAGAATTCATTCGGTAGCTGGTAGACGCTCACTTGGTGAACGCTGGAGCTGGTTTGTGCTGTCCATACACACATGATGGTGACACCCCCGGTGCGTGTCCTACAGCCCCATGGGCCTCCCTGCACCCAGGGTGGAGATGGAAACAGCCAGGAGCATAGCCTGTCCTTGAAGCTCACAGCCCCACTTGAACTCTGAATTTTATACAAAGAAAAACGGACTCAACTGTGTCGCCAGGGATAAAACAAAGCCCCAGCTTGGTTCTGCTGCCCCCAGCTATCCTCTGAATGTACCACCTTGTCGCTCCCGGCCCCTTGGTGCTTACAGCCTGACGTGAGGGTGAACAGTCCTCTGCCCCATGATGAAGTTCGGGCGATTTCTTTATCTTTGAGCACTAGACAAGGATTTATGAGTTAAGGAGATCTTGTCTCCACACACATAACCTAATAAATAACATCATCACAGAACACCAGCCTAGACCCACGCTTGGCAGGATCCATCTGTGGAATAGGCGCCTCCCACCCTGCCTGTGCTGTCACAGGCCATGAGGAGACTCAGGCAGGGGAGTGGCCCTGGACCACCCCTCTCCTGGGGGGAGTGGCATGCAGCTTCTGGAAAAGCCCTGGACAGCTCAGCAACATGGGATGCTGGCCAAAGGCTTCCCTCCCCTGGGTGACACCCCAAAGCATGGGTTCTATAGCTTACATGGGCCGAGGGTCCAGTGCAGTTCCCCGTGCTGCTCCCGTGGCCTTGGCCAGTTAGTTCTCCATCTCTGCTTCTCACCTCTGAGATGCAGGAATAGCACAGCGGGGAGGAGACACTGCATGTCCATCTAGCGCAGATTTCTAGGCACAGGCCTATGGCGGGTTGGTATATGACAGGGTAACTGGTGACCCTGGGGTGCCATCTTATTTCTTTAGCATGCTCTGAATGGAAGCACACACATAACTCCCATGGCAAGCCTGGGAGGCAGACACTGTTCTCCCTTCAGAGATAAGAAACTGAGGCCCCTGTACAAAGTATACATTTACCTGTGGCAGAGGTGGCTGTCACAGCTGAGTATGGCTGCAGGGCCTGTGATTTCCACCCCTCTGCTGTCTGCAGTGTTTGGGCAAATGTCCCCTGATCCCCCTGCCCCACTGGTGTCCTGCATCCAGAGGCCCAGGAAGCAGGAGAAGGGAAGGAGAGGGGTGGTGAGGAGCAGCTGGATGGAGGGAGAAGCTGCATCCTGGTTTCCTGGGGCAGAGACTTGTGGGATATGTGTAGGGCTGAGTATCTGCCTTTGGTTCACGCAGGGCATGACGCCACTGATGTACGCCTGTGCCGCCGGGGACGAGGCCATGGTCCAGATGCTGATTGACGCGGGAGCCAACTTAGACATCCAGGTGAGCTGGGCCACGAGCCAAAGTTCACCCTGGGTCTCGGGCAACCCGTAAGGAGTGCGATGTGTTGGACAGCTGTATCTCAGAGGCTTGAAATACAAGATGCAAATATTTTTTTCTGGCAATTTGGGCTGGGAGAGAGCAAACTAAGAGGGCTGAGTAGAGAAAACACCTCCTTTTCTGTTTTTGCAGCACCTTTCACCAGCCTGCTCCCCCAGCATCCCCAAATTCTGCTTGCTTTGCCTCCCCCTGAGGCATGAAGTGCTCCCTGTTTTGCCATTTTTGCCCAGGCAGACATCACTAGTTGAGGATCCACCCTTTCCTTCTGAGGTTTGTGCAGCAGTGCTCCAGGAAGACATTATCAGTCAAGTAGAGTAGACTCTTCTTCACTGTTCCTCCAGGGCACGCTCCTAGCTAAGAAAACAATCGTTCTTCATATTTTCCAGGTCCCAAACAGCTCTCTCAGGCATCCCTCTGTCCACCCCGACAGTCGGCACTGGACCTCACTGACATTTGCCGTGCTACATGGACACATCTCTGTCGTCCAGGTGAGTTCCTTCGGGGTGCACACTGTGTCCCCCACTTCCCAAGTGGGCTGATGCTGAGCATAGCCCCAGCCTCACCCTAGAATCCACAGTGCACTTCAGGCCGGGCATACCTGAACAGCAGGGCAGTGCCTGCCTGGTTTGTATTGAGAACAGCGTTAGTACCCAGATCCATGCAGCAGTGTGGGGGACCCAAGGCCCAGGCCGAGGGCATGGTGCGGTGGCAGAGTGCCGCTTGGCATACGGAAGGCGTGGGTTCAACCCTTAGCACCACTAAAGTAAAGGAAGGACCCAGACCCTAGAAGAGCAGAATCCCATGTCTGTGTTTCTCTTGTTCCTCCTGTGTGCATCCACTTGGTTTTCTGCCCTCCAGCTCTCCCTGATCACTCCTCTCCTGAATCCACCCCCAAGCCAGGCCCACACCCTGGTCCGCTCCTGAATGGTCACTCTAGAAGAGGAAAGTTAGGGCAGAGTTGCCTGCCACACCAGCAGGGGCACCACATGCCCCCCACAGCCACTGGATTTCCTGGCACCCTCCCCACAGACCCCTGGAAGTCCCTATAGTGCCCTTGTCCTAGGCTGGCTTGTGAGGTCTGGGAGAGCAAGGAGCATGTCCTAGCCCTCGGTAGGGACAGGGCCACACCTGGCCCACTTGGCAGCTCCTACCCTCCCGAAAAGCAAGTGGAGTTCCGCCTGAGAGCCGTGCTCCAGGCCAGCCTGGACTGGGCCCAGTTTCGTCTGCATAGGCGGGACTCCACCTCCATGGCCTGGGCATGGCAGTTTCTGACCAAGGAGTCTCCTGCAGAGGAGCCGGAGGTCAGCCGCTCCTCCACAAGGGCAGGCCCTGAGCAGGGTGTGTCTCCAGGAACCTGGGAGCCTCCCGTCCTCCTCCCAAGTAGGAGGAGGACCCCACCCCGCCACAAGGCAATGCCAGGCCCCGCCCTGCTGGTGCTGCTGGGACCTGTAACCCTGCTCTGTTGTCCACTGGCAAACTTGCCTTTGCTGGGACAGGGAAAGGCCTCTTGCTTCCCTGGACAGTGGGGTACCCTACCTGTTCCACCTCTTGACAGCTCAGGCAGATAAGCTGCTGGGCCTGTCTACAGAGGCTCGGAGCTGTAGGTCTCTAAGCCCACACCCTGCGGCCTCCCTTCATTTCACCTCAGCAGTGCTGTAAGGCAGGCCTCAGTCCCACTTTGCAGATGGGAAAGACAGAAGTTTGGAGAGGTGCTTTAGCACCTGCCCCCGGTCACTCACTGGTCAGCAGCTAGCACTGCACTGCACTTTTCCAACACCTGCTGTCTCCCAGGGTCTCAGTTTCCCCCGTAGTTTGAGAGTGACACTTCTATTCTGCCTATCCACACAACGTTCCCCCAAAAGGCCACCAAAGCCAATCCGTGGGAAAACATCAAGAGAAATGGCAGTGGTCGTTCCACTCAGGAGCTGGTCCAGGCCTGAGGGAGTGGAGCTGAGGGTTCTACTGAGGTTCCAGTTCTGCAGCCTCAGGGCGAACTGTGCCACGTCCCAGGCTTCAGCCCCATACCTGACCCAGGCTGTCTCAGCTCTTCCCAGAGCCCCACCCCCACCCTGCAGCCAAGCTACATGCTGTTGCCCTCCTCTCTGTGCCCCTGGTAGTTGCTGCTGGATGCGGGCGCCCACGTGGAGGGCTCGGCGGTGAACAGTGGTGAGGACAGCTATGCGGAGACGCCCCTGCAGCTGGCTTCTGCGGCTGGTAGGCACTCAGCCCAGGCCGGGCATGCAGATACACCCTCCCCTGAAATCCTCCCTCCGGGCCCCTGGGGATGTCCCCTAGACTCCCCGTGGCATCCTGCTGAGCATAGTAGCCAAAAAGGAGCCAGCAGAGCAGGGCCTTTCCCTGCGTAGACCCAGGAGGGATCGTGGCAGTACAGGACACAGCCAGCCCTCCTCCTCCCTCTCCCAGTGTCCACCAGACAAAGGAAGCCCGGGCTTTCCTTAGGGTTCCCTAGGGCTCCAAGCCGAAGTCCCTTCTCC
>PVJA010019889.1:0-29371 GCA_004027025.1 Myocastor coypus
AAAAAAAAAAAATATGGAGTTCCTGTAGGGCCACTGTGGCACTCTCCTGTCATTTCAGCACTTCGGCTGAGACAGGAGAACTGGCTGTGCTACATAAGTTGTTCAAAGCCAATGTGGGCTACATAGGAAGGCCATCTCAAAACAAAACAAATTTGGAAGGACTAAGGAGATAGCTCCGTGGCACATGTCTGCCTGGAAGGTGCAAGGTCATGAGTTCAAAGCCTGGTCCCACACAAAAAACTGTAGCTACCCCTAGGCTGTATCAGCTGTGGAGCTGCCCGTTTATGCACAGTGGTCCCACTGGTGTGCATGCAGGACCGAGATTGGTATGTTCTGCTCAGCTGTGCTTTCCCATGCTCCAAAGGTTTCAGAAAATGTTTGCCAAATACCTAAGTGAAGCTTTCTCCAGCACAGAACCTTCTAAGTACAACTGGCTCTTAACAATTCCTGCTGGAACACCTAAGTGCACCCACAGTTTGCAGAGGCAAACTCCCCAGGAGTTGGGGACACTGAAATTAAAAGCAATGATATTTGCAGGACAGACTGGTGGCTGTGAGACATTCTAAGGTTCAAAGGAAGGGCTTTTTTTCTTTTCTTTCTTTCTTTTTTTTTTGTCTTTTTGAGACAGGATTTCACTATGCAGTTCAAATTGGCCTTGAATTCACTTTTTAACCCAAACTGGGCTCAAACTCACAGCAATACTCCTGCCTCTCCATAAAGCAACCAGTGTCTATGACAAAAACCTGAGTGTGTCACTTCTGGGACCCAACAGTTCTCTTCCCAGGTATAATCAGGCCTCCATATCCACCAGGATTAGTTCCAAGACCTCCCTGGATACCAAAAGTTGCAGATGAAGCTGGGTATAGTGGTACACACCTCTAATTTCCAGCATCTGGAAGATTTTTGAAAGTCTGAAGCCAGCCTGAGCTATATGGTGAGTTCAAGGCCCTGGAGTGTTGGGATTACAGGCATGTACCACCATGCCTGGCAGTGGAAGGAGTATAGCAGCTATACATGTGGTGAAAAATCACTTGAATTCAACTCATTCCAATTTGTGGTGGGACAAAGGCCTGTGTCAGATGTCTGGTGAGAAGTTCTTCAATTTTCCAACCTCTCCTTTGGGGATTTGGTCCTTTCAATTTCATTTTCTTAATATTCAGCAGCTGCATATTAATCAGAATGCTAATGAATCATAGACTTCCCTGGGCCTGCACTTACCAATTAGCTTTAATGAACAAAATGGGCGGTCTCCTTTCTGCTGGCTTCCCCAGCTCCCAGTCTGGCTTCTGGAGTGAAGCCAGGAAATGGAAATGAGCCTAACCCAGCACTCCTGGTGTGTGGCCTGTGTAGGCACAGGTGTAGGGTGGAGGTTGTGAACACATAGCCTCACTCATCTATTATGTCTATCCTTTCAAGGTGTCCCTCATTTGGCTTTGAGGATTAGGACCTGGTTCCCTAGCAGAGCCCAGGCTGGCAGGGGCCCTGGAAATAGGTCTAAGCAAAGAGCCCATCTGTTCACTCCAGGTAAAGCTGTGATTGGCAGGTGTGAGCAGCATTGCTACCCGCTGCTGGGCCCGCCTTGCATGGCCTCAAACAGATACACAAGTACACAATCCGCCAGTTCACTTCTGACCATGCGGGTGTCATAGTCCTAGGAGAGGCAAGCTAATCAAACACATGAGGAACACAACAGCACCCCTGGTACTTGGGCACAGCCATGCTTTGCTGAAGTATTGCCAGGAGGGAGGCTTGAATTGAAACTGATGAGCTGCTTCCTCGCCCTCTACTTTTCACCCCTGAAATATGTTAACATTTTAATCATGTTGCTGAGTGCTGTTACTGGATCTATTAACCAGCCCCCACACTGATTTTAATCCATCTGGTTTCTGGCCCAATACTCTTGTGGCACTCCTTAAAATCTCTAAATGATCTATCTTCAGTGTCTGTGTCACTTCATCACACAGATTTGGGTCTAAGCATGTTGTCTGGAGCAAATTATCAGACCTCAGTCATTTTTTCCCTTTCTCTGGTCACTACCTGCCAGAAAAGAACTGGAAATCATTCTACCCTGCTTTCCCACCAAGGACTTGGGGAGAAAGGGAACGCTGGCTTTGTATCTCGAGTCCTCAGGGCCCTGTCCTGAGTCACTCCTCATTCCATCCCTAGACAGTACATCTATCCCACAGCTGACACCCAGACACCCAAAACAATGACACCTCAGGCATACCGTCCAGCCACTGCTCCACCCTGAGTCCAGTAATTTGGACCTACTTACATGGATGGTTCCAGACACTTTAAAAATTAACAACAAAAGCAAAGGCAAAAAGAACATTCTTGTTCCTGTTACAGAAACCAGTAACTATGGGAAACTGCAAAGCCAGAAAACAGGGGTCAGTAGCCTGCTATAAGCCTGAACAACAGGCTTTGAGGGGAGAGAGGAAGGGCTGATTTGTAGTGTTGCCACCAGCCATGGGAGAAGGACCCTCACCATAGCTGATGCCAGCATACCAACAGGAAGTCACTATGTGCCAGCTTGGGAAGAGGTGTATGCAACCAGCTCTTGCCAGCCAGCAGGAGCCCACTGCAGCACACCATGGCAAAGCATCTCTGTCATCTACTTCCTCAGCTTTTCTCTTTCTCTTGGCTGGTTGCTAACCTATGTTAGCATCTCCAACTCTATCATTCCTCCCAGTCACTCTCCATAACCAGTGTCTCTTTATGACAAGAACCTGAGTGTGTCACTTCTGGGACCCAACAATTCTCTTCCTAGGTATAATCATGCCTCCATATCCACCATGAATTAATTCTAAGACCTCCCTGGATACCAAAATTTGTAGATGAAGCTGGGTATGGTGGTATACACCTCTAATTCCAGCATCTGGGGGAATTTTTGAGAGTCTAAAACCAGCCTGAGCTACATGGTGAGTCAAAGCCAGCATGGACTACCTAGTGAGACTGTCTCAAAAAATAAGAAAAGGTGCTGGGCATGGTGGCACACGCCTGTAATCCCAGCACTCGGGAGGCTGAGGCAGGAGGATTGATGCAAGTTCGAGACCAGCCTGGGCTACAAAAGTGAGCTCAAGGCCAGCCTCAACTGCACAGTGAGACCCTGTCTCAAAAAGACAAAAAAAAAAAAAAAAAAAAGGTAGGGCCAGTGAGATAGTTTAGTGGTCTAAAGTGCCTGCTTAGGCAAGCTTAGGCAACCTGAGGGACTGAAGTTCGATCCCTGGCACCACATGCTGCACCAGCCCCATCCCGCAGGGCAGGCTGAGCCACCCATAACATAAACAAATAAAAAATAAGAAAAGGCAGGGGCCCGGCAAGATGGCTCAGTGGTCTAAAGCGCCTGCTTAGGAAAGCTTGGGCAGCTGCAGGGACCATGGTTCGATCCCCGGCACCACATGCTGCGCCAGCCCTGCCCTCAGGGCAGGCTGAGCCGGCCATAAAAATAAACAAACAAACAAAAGTTCTGAAACAAGAAAAAAGTAAAATAAAAACATTCTTTTTTTTTTTTGTCTTTTTGAGACAGGGTCTCGCTATGCAGTTCAGGCTGGCCTTGAGCTCACTTTTATAGCCCAGGCTGGTCTTGAACTCGCATCGATCCTCCTGCCTCAGCCTCCCGAGTGCTGGGATTACAGGTGTGCGCCACCACGCCCAGCTCAAAACATTCTTAAAAAAAAAAAAAAAAAGAAAAGTCAAAGTGCCAGCTTAGACAGAGCACAGTGGCCTTGGTTTGCTTCTAGGCTTGCCCTTCTGAGAGGGTGACTGAGACTGGGTGTGGTGGCACTCACCTGTAATCCCAGTAGTTGAGGCTGAGAACAGGAGAATCACTACAAGTCTGATGTATGTAGTGAGACCCTGTAGACCCTGTACTAAATACATAAAAAAATAAACACTAAAAAATAAATAAGAAAAGGATTGGTATATGGTCAGTACAGCAAATAAAGATAAAAAGTATGATAGGATCTATGCAATCACCATGCCTTTTCATGCAAAGGCTGGCATGGAAAAGATACAAACCTGAGCACCACAGGGTCCTGCCCTAAACCCCACGTACAGAGGGAAGCCTGGGTACTGTGGATATGCTGTCTCCTCTTCTGCAGTGTCACCTTGCTGCTTCTCGCCCAGCACCCAGCCTGGCACTGAGGATGTTCTAGCCACCCTGGGACAGGTGCTACAAGAAAGTCAGGCATGGGTGGTGGCACATGCCTCAATTCTAGTATGTTAGGAGGCTGAGGCAGGAGTATCTTTATGTCTTTTTGAGACAGAGTCTCACTGTGCAGTTAAAGCTGGCTGTGAGCTCACTTTTGTAGCCCAGACTGGTCTTGAACTTGCACTGATCCTCCTGCCTCAGTCTCCCAAGTGCTGGGACTACAGGCGTGTGCCACCATGCCCGGTGAGACAAGAGTATCTTGAGTTTGAGCCCAGCCTAGGAAACTTAAAGAGATCCTGTCTCAAAATGAAAAACATAGGGCCAGCTAAATAACGCAGCAGGTTCCATCCCCTGGCTGGCCATGCACCACCCCCCCTCACTCTGAGATGGCAACTGAGTCTGGGCGTGGAGGTGTGCACCTGTAATCTTGGGAGGCTGTAAACAAATGGATCACTGCTAGTCTAATCTGGCAGTGAGACCCTGAACACCCTGCTTGGGCGGCTCCAGGGACCGTGGTTCGATCTCCGGCACCACATGCTGTGCCAGCCCTGCCTTCAGGGCAGGCTGAGCCGGCCATAAAAATAAATAAATAAATAAACAAACAGAAGTTCTGAAACAAGAAAAATAAATAAATAAATAAAAAATAAAATAAATTCTAAAAAAAAAAAAAAACTTAAAAAAAAATGAAGGAAGGAAGGAAAAAAGAAGAGAGAGAAAAAGGAAAACACAAAGGGATGGGTGCAGGGCCCACACCGGGGCCAGTTCTCACGCGGCCAGGCCTCTGCCGGATTCCTCAGTGGTGCGGTTGTCCTCAGGGACGGGCTGCTCCTCCTCTGCCAAGGTTGGCGGCGCTTGGTCACTCAATTCTGCGCAGGGAAAGTCTGCGAGGCACTGAGGGACAGGACAGGACTAGGCCAGGGAACTCACTGGGCTCCCAGAGTGGCCAGGCTTCGCGGGGTCAGGCCCTCAGGGGTGCCGTGGGCTGAAGTCGCACTGTCCCCACGTCAGTCAGTCAGTCAGGGTCAGTCTGTTAGGAAATAAGGATGGGTGGGATGTCGGGGAGCCCAGGTAGAATGGGAAGTGGTCAGGTTCACGGCTGCGGGGAAAGCCCAACATAGTGACTGCTCCCTGCCCGTCCTCCCGCTGCCCACAAGAAGGGACCAACCCGGCGTTCTTCGAGTCGCTCCATCTTTTCCCGCCTTTGTGACCACGCCCTCTGCGCATGCGCCTAACCCATTCAGGCGCTCCCCGCCCACGTGCTATGACGTGCGCTCTAGGTCCCGCCCACGCCGAGCCCAGGGCCCAAACAGGAGGGCGGGGCCAGGCGTTAGGCGGCAGTTGAGAAGAGGCTGCGCGCGCAGCCAGCACCGACCAAGGCGAGGATGGCCCTCTCTGTGCTGACAGGCCTTGTGTTCGTTTTTTCTGTAGCTTTCAGTCCAACTGCTCAGTCTAGAGAAATTTCCGATACAAAACGCCGATTTAGAGCCGGGGATTTGGCTCAGTAGCATAAGCACCTTCCTAGCAAGTGCAAGGTCCTGAGTTTGAGCCCCATTTTACCTGGTTTTGCCTGGTGTTGGTGCGTCCATGTTATCCCAGCACTTAGGAGGCCAGGCTGAGGCTGGATGATTGCTGCAAGTTTGTTGACCAGCATGGGCTACAAAGTGAGCTCAAGGAAACTGCATAGCAAAGCCCTGTCTCTTTTTTTTCTTGTTTCAGAACCTTTGTTTGTTTAGTAACTAATTTTTATGGCGGGCTCAGCCTGCCCCAAGGGCAGGGCTGGCGCAGCATGTGGTGCTGGGGATCAAACTGTGGTCCCTGAAGCCGCCCAAGCTTTCCCAAGCAGGCGCTTTAGACCACTGAGCCATCCCGCCGGGCCAAGTTTTTTTTTTTTTTTTAAGCAAAGCCCTGTCTTAAAAAACCTGATTTTTATTTTGTTTTTAGATGATGTATGTAAGCCCAGGCTGGCTTTGAACTCGTGAGCCTCCTGTCTTAGCCTCTCCAGGGCTCCCTCTCAGACTTAACTGATTTCAACTGCAACTCTCCCACCTCAAGGTGCCTGGGCACTCACTCATTACTTTGAATTATTTATGCATTGCAAAAGTAGCGCTTTGAAAGCACTTTTGAAATCTACTGTGTGGTGTCCTTTAGTAACAGCAGTAACTGCGTGGGAACAACCAATTCTACAAAAATGAGAATGGAAATGGAAGGGAGGGTGCACACCAATAGTCCGTACCACCCAGGAAGCTGAGGCAAGAGGATCACTTGAGCTCAGCATTTCCAATCCAGGCTGGGCAACATGGGTTGACTTGTTTACAAGGATGAGGGCCTGGGATGCAGCTGAACAGTTCAGTACTTGCTTCCAGTGTGTGCCACCATCCTTGCCTGAGCATGCACAGAGGTCCTATACCTCTTTGGCACAAGGCACTAGTCAGGAGGCCGCGCAGCAGCACAATAGGGACCAAGGAATGCTGAGTTAGGTGAAGTCAAACAGACCCAGGCTGCTTAACACAAGGCTTTTATTTTTATTTATTTATTTATTTATTTTTTTTTGCGGGACCGGGGTTCAAACTCACGATCTTGCACTTGCCACGCAGGCACTTGTGCCTCGGAGCTATCTCCCCAGCCCAACACAAGGCTTTTAGACTGCTTCAATTAACCAGGAAGGAGATGGTGCTGTCAGTGTCCTTGTGAGGAAGACGGCAAGAATTCCTCACCCGTGGGGCTGGGGAGATAGCTCCGAGGCACAAGTGCCTGCTGGGCAAGTGCAAGGTCGTGAGTTCGAACCCTGGTCCCACAAAAAAAAAAAAAAAAGAATTCCTCACCCTGTCTCCAGTCTTTCTCTGTTGTTTGAGACAGGGTTTTGTTATGCAGTTTAGGCTGCTCTCAAAAACTTGTTAGTCACTTGTGGTGATCTTGTCTCAGTCTCCTGAGCACTGTGATGTCAGGTGTGGGCCACCATGCCCACCTAGACCAACCCTTCTTCATGAGTCTGTGTCCCCAACCATGCAACTAGAGCACATCCTGATGTGTATGTGATGGAAAAGATGAAATTTAAATCTGTATTCTTGGGTCAGTGAGATAGCTCAGTTGGCTAAGTGCCTGCTTAGGCAAGCACAGGGACTGGGGATCACCAGTACTGCATGCCATGCTGGCCCCACTCTCAGATGTGCTGAGTTGGTGACTGAGTCCAGCTGTAGTGGCACACACCTGGAATCCCAGTGCTGGGAAGGCTGGAAACAGGAGGACCACCACAAGTCTGAGCTGTATAGTGAGATCCTGTACAGAGACCAAATAAACTGAATATACAAATCTGGATTCCTGCTGTGAATGGTGGAGCACAGCTGTCATCCCAGCACTCAGGAGGCTGAGGTAGGAGGATCAGCTTGAGTTGTAGCCAACTTTGACTACATAGTGAGACCATATATCAGAAAATGACATGGGGCCCGGCAGGATGGCTCAGTGGTCTAAAGCGCCTGCTTAGGAAAGCTTAGGCGGCTGCAGGGACTGCGGTTCGATCCCCGGCACCACATGCTGTGCCAGCCCTGCCCTCAGGGCAGGCTGAGCCAGCCATAAAAATAAATAAACAAACAAACAAAAACTTCTGAAACAAGAAAAAATAAAATAAATTAAAAAAAAAAAAAAGAAAATGACAAAAAACAGCTGGTATACAACAAAGGTTCAATGAGGAAAACATCAGTATTTCATAAAATACACTTCCTGTTTTGTTTTTTTGTTTTTTTTTTTAATGTATTTGGTTGTTACAGGGTTTCACTATGCAGCTCGGACTCAGTGATACTCTTTTTAGCCTCCCCAGCGCTGGGATTACAGGTATACACCACCACACCAGGACTCTGTGGCTGGCTGAACTCACCCTGGGTGCAGGGATCAAACCTTGGTCCCTGTGCTTACTTAATATTGCCTAAGCAGGTACTTTAGCCCTGCTGAACTATCTTGCGGGCCTTTTTTGGTACTTAGAATTGAACTTAGAACCTTGCATTTGCCAGGCAAGTGCTCGTGTGGCTGAGCTATATTCCCAGCTTGTCGCATTTTTGAGACAGGATGCCGCTATGCACACCTCAGTCTGACTTTGAACTCACCTATTTGGTCCAGACTGGCTTTGGCCTCAAACTCTGGGCAATTCTCCTGCCTCACCCTTGAATATTGGGATTACAGCTCTTGCTTCACTGTTTTTTTTTTTTTTTTTTTTTTTTTTTGGGACTGGGGTTCAAACTCAAGACCTTGCACTTGCCAGGCAGGCACTTGTGTCACAGAGCTATCTCCCCAGCCCCACTTCACTAGTTTTGAATCTAATTAAAACAAACAAACAAACAAAAAACAACCCTAAGACTTAATCTTAAGCATGTGCAAGGCCCTACGGTTGATCCCCAACACCAAAACAGTCCACAAAAACACATAAGAGATAAAGTTCCACAAGCTCATGGGGGGGGGGGTGAGCTACAAGCTCACAGAGCTTCTTCCTACTCATTCCTTTAGGTTCATAACTCCTAGAATTTTCATTTCAAAACCAGTCCTGGTTCCAGGAACCTCAAAAACCATCTGGGATCCCACTGCTGCCATCAAAAAAGCAAAACAAATGAACAAAACACACCTCCCCTCTGAGGAACATCCCCTCCACCAGGAGTGGGGATCAATGTTTCTGTTCCTTTTCTCTAGGAAGGGTTTGAACCTGCACTCACACAATCCCAGCAGCACTCTGAGAGGTCAAGGCAGGAAAATTCCAAACTTAAGCCCAGCCCAGGCAATTCAGTGACACCCTGTCTTAAAATAATGGGCTCGAAGGTGTACGGCTCCAAGCCCTAGTGCTGCCACAGGTCAGCAAGGAGGGCAATGAGGCAAGAAAAGAGGGGAAGCAACGAAGGAAGGAGGGGGACTTGAAACCAGCAGGTGGCTCGTAAATGCTCCACGGAACCAGTGCCTCTTGAGAGGTGGGCATCACAGCACACACCTGCAATCCTAGCACTCAGGAGCCCGAGGCAGAAGGACTATCAGGAATTCAAGACCAGCCTGGACTACTTACCATGAGGCTGTCTCAAAAAAATAAATCATGGGGTCAGCAGGATGGCTCAGTGGTCTTAAAGCACCTGCTTAGGAAAGCTTAGGCGGTTGCAGGAACCACAGTTCGTTTGATCTGGGCACATGTTGTGCCAGCCCCGCCCCCAGGGCAGGCTGAGACATCCATAATAATAAAAAAAAATACATCAGAATTAGCCCTTGCCAGGAGGCTGATTTAGAGGACTCCTGACCCCTAACTCACCACCCTGTACACCCAAGAACTTGTCAACACCTCCTTCCCCATCGAGCAGCTCTTGAAGCTAGGGGACCGTACCGGACCCTGAAAGAAAGGCAGCAGATGAGAACAAACTGCCCGCTTTATTATGTCATCTGCTTTCCCAGCCCCGGAGCCTTGGTCCTGGGCAAGGGTAGCTGGCCTCACAGAGGCCTCATAAATATAAGGGGTCACCGGTGATGGTGGAGCAGCCAGGGTCAAGCAGCTGCCTGTGTCCTCTGGGGCCTGGGCTCCACGTCCAGGCGGCACAGGGGACTGTCGTAGACCATCTGTAGGTTCACTTTGTGGCCCACCAGCTCCCGGATGTTGTTGATGCCGTACTTGATCATGGTCGGGCTAGGGAAGACGGAGGGGACAGAGCTTAGCCCCAGGTCAAGATAAGCTCTTCCTCTCCAAGAAAACCTGCAGGCCTGCCGGCCTACGGGACCAGCACCATCTGTCCCCATACCTCTCCAGATGCCCCATGAGCTTTCAGCACCCCAACGCCTCTGCACTGGCAGGGCCCTGGCCTGACACTCACAGGCACTCTGGCATCACTTTCAGTCTGCATAGTAGCCACCTCTTCCAGGAAGCTCTCCCTGACTGCCTTAGACCTCTGTCCTGTGTAGAGCTCGCTGAGCTCACACATACCTTGTGCTTTACCAACTTATGCTCTTGCTGCCTGGGGCCCCACCCCATAAAGGCATCAAGGGGCAGCAAAGCACACAACTCAAGAGGCCGGCCTAACTGGCACTTCCTGCCACAGGTCTGTCACTAGATCAGGGGACACACAGCAGGAGGGGAGTGGTAAGCCAGGAAACAGCTTCCTCCATATTGCTAGCCACCCCTGGTGCTTCTGTCACTCAAATCACAAATGGAGCTGTAGCTCCTGTAGGTCAACATTAGATTTCCTTTCAGTTTTTTTGTGGGACTGGGGTTAAAACTCATGACCTTGCACTTGCCAGGAAGGCACTTGTGTCATGGAGCTATCTCCCTATTCCCCTTTTCTCAGTTTTTTGAGACAGGGTGTTTTGAATCCCAGATGGACTCAAATGTGTGGTAATCCTGCCTCAGCCTCCTGCATGCTAGGACAACCAACATACAGGCTTAGGTTTTCACAGGAGCTTGAAGCTCCTGGCCATGGTGCCAGAATCTAGGGTATGGCTACTTTTTAAGATATTCTAATGTTAAACCACTGCACCCACCCGAGAAGCTATCTCCTAGGAAACCAGTTCCTGTGACCAGAAAGGACGAAGCACTGAGAACAAGTAAATGAATGCAGCCAGCAGCCAGATATCCCTTTCCCGTGGAGCACTCACCGCTCCAGCGAGAGGCCCCAGGCAATGACAGACACGTTCTCAGGGAGTCCCATGGGCAGCAGCATCTCAGGGCGGAAGAGCCCAGAGTTTCCAACCTCCACCCACTTCTTTAGGCCTGCAGCAGGGACAAAGGCAGCACGTGCAGGTGACTCTGGGCCCTTGGTCTGGGCCGGGAGTCAGGGGACTTGCCCGTGCTTGATGCTCACCTTGGTGGTAGCTGAACACCTCCATGCTGGGTTCTGTGTAGGGATTGTAGGCGGGCTTGAAGCGCAGCTGGGTGATGCCTGTGGGAATGGGACATGGGCAGTGACAGAGCCCTCCTCACCCCACCCCCAACCCTTCCTGGTCTGCCCGGGGGGCCCCTGCTCACCCAGCTTGCTGAAGAATTCACGCAGGACGCCCATGAGGTGGCCCAGGGTGAGCCCGTGGTCAGCTACCACTCCCTCAATCTGGTGGAACTCGGCCAGGTGAGTGGCGTCCAGTGTCTCATTTCGGAACACGCGATCAATGGAGAAGTACTTGACAGGTGTAAAGGGCTTCTGGGAGGACAGCAGGGAGGAGGATCAGCAGGCCTGCAGGGTGCCCTGGAACCCCTGTCCTTTCTGACTGGCCATACCTTTTGTGCCAGGCGGTAGAGGGCGCGGGCGCTGGCTGCCGTGGTATGGGTGCGCAACACATTCTTCCGGGCCTCATCCAGGCGCCAGCTATACTTGTACCTTGGGAGGGAGGTGGAGGATGTGACGCTGTTGGGGCCTCCTCTCCTCCCTCTCCACCCAAGGCCTGAGCCTGCCTCACCCCTGAGAGCCGTAGCCACCCTGTGCATGGGTCCGCTTCACTCGGTGGACGTAGTCTGTGGGGAGCTGCAGGGCATCTTTCGGGTCTGCAAAGGGACAGAAGAGCCTGCATCAGTCCCTTAGCACTGCTCTTCTGTCTAGATAGTCCTGCAGTACTGGCGTGGAAGCCATGGCCTGCAGCATGCTAGAAACCATGCCCCAAACCTGCAGTCCATAGACTGGCTTCCAAGTCAGGTACAGTGCACACAGTTACAATCCCAGAATTCCAGAGGCTGAGGCAGGAGGATCAATGCAAAATGAAAGCCAGCCTGGTTTTCACAAATTCAAGGCCAGCCCAGACTATGTATGTAGTTAGACCCTGTCCTGTCCCATCTCCCCCTTGCCTCCCGCACAAAACTGCCTTCTGGGGCACAATTCTGGAAAACCCGAGATCTAATGAATCATAGTAGTTGCATTAAGAAGCTGTGTGAGCTGGGCATGGTGGCGCACGCCTGTAATCCCAGCACTCGGGAGGCTGAGGCAGGAGGATGGGTGCGAGTTCGAGACCAGCCTGAGCTATGAAAGTGAGCTCAAGGCCAGTCTGAATGGCATAGCGAGACCCTGTCTCAAAAAGACAAAAAAAAAAAAAAGAAAAGAAAAAAGAAAAAAGAAGCTGTGTGGCCCAGGGCAAGTGCCTATTCTTCTGCCTCAGTTTCTCCAATGGTAAAAAGAACACTTATTTCCTGTGGTTGGTAGAAATGTTACAATAGTACCCAGTGTGTAATGAGGGCTTAGGTGCTGAATTTCAGAACTAATTTTTAAAAAAACTAAATGGAAGGGCTGGCAAGGTAGCTCAGCACACATAAGCGTCTACTTAGGCAAGTGCAGGGATGGGGGTTTGATCTTTGGTATCACATACTGTGCTGCCCCACCTCAGGGTATACAGGTGCACCCACCAAGTCCTAGCATTCTGGTGTGTGCCTGTAATCCCAGTGCTAGGGTGGCTGAAAATAGGACGATCACTACAAGTCTGAGCTATGTAGTAAGACCCTATATCAAATACACACACACACACACACACACACACACACACACACACACACACATATATGAATATGACTTTTTCTGGAGGTGGATATTGAGGGAGGACCTCACTGTGTAGTCCAGGCTGGCTTTGAACTTGCTGAGCTTCGCCTGCCTCAGTGTTCCTAGTACAGGGATGACAGCCTGGTATGTGCCAACATGCCGAGTTTTTTTTGCTTTTTTTTGAGACAGATTATCACTGTGTAGTTCAGGCTAACTATGAACTCACTAGATATGTGAGGCTGTCTTTGAATCTGTATTGATCCTTCTGCATCAGCCTCTGGAGTGCTGGGATTACAGGCATGCACATTGCGCCTGGCTTGACATTGTTATTACATATAGTAGATGTTCAATTAATGACTATACCAAGAATATTCAATTGCCTAGGAAAACACAAAATATAGGAAGTCTCAGGTAGAGGACACTGACAAGCTGAGGTGTCATAATTTGTGTTGAGCTGTTCCCCAAGCCCTGTGTGAGCATATGCGGGGCTTCAGACGTGTCTAGACCTAGTGTGACACTGGAATTGATTCATGGTACAATGTTAGAATCAGCAGGGCTAGAGTTAAGGGCCTGAGTGCAACTGCCCCCCCCGCCCCCCCAAGTAGCCTGGCTAAAACACAAAGGATAGAAAGAGCCATCTCGCAATCCTTGTTGCTTTGCTACCTCTGTCCACCAGGAGCTGTTTCTCTTCAGTGATGTCTGCCTGCCTGCCAGGCCATGCTGCCTTGGAGCCAGCTAATTGTGGACTACACTGCTACAAATTGAGCTGAATAAATGTCCCCTCCTTCAACTTTATGTGTCAGGTATTTTGTCTCAACAATGACAAAAGTAAATTTTTTTTTTTTTTTTGTCTTTTTGAGACATGGTTTCACTATGCAGTTCAGGCTGGCCTTGAGCTCACTTTTGTAGGCCAGGCTGGTCTCGAACTCGCACCAATCCTCCTGTCTCAGCCTCCTGACTGCTAGGATTACAGGCGTGAGCCACCACGCCTGGTGAGAAAAGTAACTAAGATACAGAGCTTTTTAGTTCCTGACTGGCTCACAGCACCCAAGGGTGTGGGCTTCCTGGCCAGGCGAATGATGACCACTGTGAGAAGCGACTTAATTTCAGTTGGAACAAAGGGGAATGGAAACTGGGTGTTAGGGGCTTCATGAAACTCAGGGAGGCCTTAGTGTGTAGTCTTCACCTTTGCATCCTAGGGACTGAACCCAGGGTCCTATACACACTGGGCAAAGGCTCCTAACACTGAGCTCCACTGCCAGCCCTTTTTGAGTCAAGGTGTCACTGAATTGCTCAGGCAGACTTCAAACTTTCAATCCTCTTGCCTCAGCCTCCTGATCAACTGGTGTCAACACCTGTACACCATCATGCCTTGATTTTTTTGAGACATGCTCTCACCATACAACTCAAGCTGGCCTCAAATTATCTGTGGAGCCCAGATTACCTTGGAACTCATGATCTTCCTGCCTCAGCCTCCCTCCCAAGTACCAGGACTACAGGCATCCATCACCATTCCCAGCTCTAGCTTTTTCATTTACTTTTGTGTGGTGCTGGGCTTGGAAGCCAGGACCTCCCACATGCTGGCCAGGTACTTTACCACTGGTCTATATTCTCAGTCTAACAGTGGTCTTAAAGACGTAGGACACAGGGCCAGTGAGATAACTCAGTGGTCTAAAGCACCTGCTTAGGCAACCGCAAGGACAGCAGTTCGATCTCCGGCACCACATGCTGTGCCAGCCCCACCCTCAGGGCAGGCTGAGCAAAAAAAAGATATATGACACAATGGTTCCCACTGGCAGGCACAGCAGGTGCGAACACCCTCAGGTGGGCACAAGACAACATGTTCAGGGAAGGACCAAGGCTGGAGCAGTGGAAAGAGACTCAGAGATGGGCAGAAGCGGCTCCCAAGCCCTGGCTGACCACACAAAGAGTGAAACTTACTTTAAGGGGTGCCCATCCCCTGAAGGCTCTTGGGCTAGCTGCCGGGCCTCACCTTGCAGGAAGAAGGTGTCATGCTGGTCACGTGCAGGGTGCTGCTGCGGCTGGAAGAGTGCATCAAAGTTCCAGAAGGAGCTCTCGATGAAGTTGTCGGTGGGCATCTCAGTGAACCTAGGGAGATGCAGCCCACCTGCCTACCTGCCTGCTCCCAGGCTGCACCCACCCTGCCCTGGGCCTGAGCTCACCCCATCTCCAGGAAGATCTGGCGGAACTGGGAGCGGACCTTAAGCAGGGGGTGCAGGTGGCCACTGTCGGGGAGCACGCCATGAGCCAAGAAGTTGTAGGGTTTGAAGGGCTGATCCCGCCAGGAGCCACTGCAGAGATTCGAAGGGCAGGGGCAAGTGAGGCATGCATTCTCCTGCAACCCCACCTGTCCCTGCCCTGCCAGTTGCTGCTGCTGCAGCAGCTACCTGGCGATCATCTCTGGGCTCAGTTCCGTCTCCTGCTTGGAGACACTGGTGCTGAAGGCGCTGCCCTTGCTCACCCAGTAGGTCTTGAGGGTCCTGAAGCGGGAAGCAGAAAGGAGCGTGCTGTTACTTCCTCAAAGACCTTGTCCTTTTGATGCTGATCCCATGGCCACCCACAATGTCACTCTGCTTCATTTTCTTCCCAAAGTGGTCACCTAAGATCCTCTTGCACACCCATTTCCTGGCCTCGTGTGTTTGTCATATAGTCATTCAACAAACAAGTGGGATAAGTTGGGTTTGAAATTGTGATCCTTCTGCCTGAGTCTGCCAGAATGCAAGGATGGCTGGTACCTACCACCTTGCCTGGTTCAGGAAACCCTTTTCTTTTCTTTTTTTCTTTTTGTCTTTTCAAGACAGGGCCTCACTATGCAGTTCAGGCTGGTCTTGAGCTCACTTTTGTAGCCCAGGCTGGTCTCAAACTCACTCGCACCAATCCTCCTGCCTCAGCCTCCCAAGTGCTGGGATTACAGGCGTGTACCACCACACCTGGCTCAGGGAACCCTTTGCAAAGCGCACATGAGCAACAGTCTAGTGGCACATAGTGCCTTGAAAACCAATAAGAAGCCAGCCACGGGGACATGCACTGTAAGCCTATTTTATTTTTTTTAATGTTATGGCCAGCTCAGCCTGTTCCAGGGGAGGGGCTGGCGCAGCATGTGGTGCTAGGGATCGAACCATGGTCCTTTGTGGTTGCCTAAGCTTGCTTAAGGAGATGCTTTAGACCACTGAGCCATCTCACCAGCCCATGCACTGTAAGCCTAATACTCAGGAAACTGAAGTGGAAGGATCACCATGAGTTCCTGGCCAGCATGGGCTACTACACAGTGAGTTCTAGGCCAGCCTCGACTACACAGTAAAATTCTTTCTTAAAAACCAACCAACCAACCAACAACAACAGCAGCAAAACTGCAAGGAGATAGTTCTGGGAGGCTGAGGCAGAAGGCCCATGCATTTGAGCCAGCCTGGGCAATTTAACAAGATTATGTCTCAAAAAACAAAAATGGGGGGATGTTGATCAGTGCAAAGGCCCTGGGGTTGCCTGAGCTGCTGGGCACCCTTAATCACCAGGCACACAGCATTGGGAGGAGACTGGCAGCTCCCTCACACCCTTCAGCTCAGGGGCAGGCAAGGGCCAGGGTCAAGCGGCTACCACTCACACTTCGGTCAACAACTTCCTCTTCCGGAGCTCGCTCCTCTCCTTCTCACTCAGCTTTTCAGCCTGGGCCTCCTGCACCAGCTGGAGCCGGCGCTGCACCTCATCCTCCACCTTGTCCACCTGGCAGCATAGTCACAGTGAGGGCCTGTCCTCCTGCCCAGAGCCTGCCCATCCACCTGCTGGTACTCACCACTCGGAACACCCGAGGGCCATCCACCGCACTCTTGTCCACACGGATCCACTTATTGGACATGGCCTTGCTAAAGCCCACTTTGCCGCTGGGCAGATGCTGTGGAGGAGCTGCGTTAAGCATGACACTGGGCCACCACCACCCCAACCCCATCCCAGTGCCCTGCACCTACCATGAGCTCACTCTGGGCCAGGCCCTCCAGGGGGATGCTGTGGAACACACGCACCTCATGGCTGCCCTCCCGGGCAATCTCCTGACCTTCCGTGGTCAGCTCCCAGCGCTTGGTGGAGCGAAGTTCAGCCTCGATGACCTAGGCAAAGCAGGGGAGAGGTGGGATGGGGTTTAGAGCAGGCCCCTCTCACCACGACACTAAGCCAGAGACATGAATGAAGTTGGCACTTTGCAGCTGAGTGCCTGGCCCTGGCTCAGCCTCCAGCTCTCTTAGGTCACTCAGGTATAATAATGATAAAAACAAGAGCATCCCAGAGCTGGATGTGGAGCTTCACACTGTTATCCCAGACTCAGGAGGCTGAGACAGGACATCACCTCAAGTTCTAGGGCAGCCTAGGTGAGTTCAAGGACAGCATGAACTATACAGTGAGACCTTGCCTCAAAAATCATACCAAGGGCTGGGGAGATAGTTCAGCAAGCTAAGCGCCTGCCTGGCAAGCACAAGAACCCAGGTTTGGGGGCCCAGTGGGATGGCTCAGTGGTCTAAAGCCCCTGCTTGGGAAAGCTTGGGCGGCTTCAGGGACCATGGTTCAATCCCTGGCACCACATGCTGCTCCAGCCCTGCCCTCGGGGCAGGCTGAGCAGGCCATAAAAATGAGTGAATAAATAAACAAAGGTTCTGAAACAAGAAAAAGATAAATAAAATAAAAAATTCTTTAAAAAAAAAAAAAGAACCCAGGTTTGATCCACAGTACTGGATGCTGTGCTGAGCTGGCCACTGAAACTGCATGCCCAAGCTGGGAGGGCTGAGACAGGAGGATCACTATGAATCTCAACTGTGTAGCAGGCCCTGTATCAAACAAGTAAAAATAATAATTATTTTTTATTTTTATTTTTTTCTTGTTTCAGAACCCCTGTTTGTCCATTCACTCATTTTTATGGCCTGCTCAGCCTGCCCCGATGGCAGGGCTGGCGCAGCATGTGGTGCCAGGGATCGAACCGCAGTCCCTGAAGCCGCCCAAGCTTTCTCAAGCAGGTGCTTTACACTACTGAGCCATCCCGCCGGGCCCCAAAAATAAATTAAATAAAATAGAAAAAAACAAAGCAATAAAAAAGGGACCAAGACAGTTGCAGGGCAGAGGACAATTCTGGGGGACTGGGGATTGATACAGGATCTTTGCACCAAGCTACATTTCAGTCTTTATTTTGAGACAGTCTTGTTAGACTGCCCAGGTTAGAATCCTCCTCAGCCTCAGTGACGTGGGAGTTTAGGTATGAGCCACCATCCATGTCCCTTCCCCACTTGTTTGGAGCAGGGATTTCAGTTCATTGCCCCAACTGGTCTGGAACTCCTAGGCTCAAGCAATCCTCTTGCTTCAGCCTCCCAAGTAGGTAAGGCAACAGGGAGGCAACTGGACTCCCAGCTAGACAGATAATTCCTATGTCTTTGAAACCATGATGGATTTTAGGCTCTTACGTTTCAGTGCCAGGAGTGCAAGAAAAAGGCCACAAACAAAGTCCATATTACAAGCGGAAACTCAGCACTCCACAGTGAGGTCAGATCGGCAGGGTTCAGATTCTACACCTCTTTTCTTCTTTTTTTTAAATGTACTTTAACATATGTTTATTTATTTGACAGTACCAGGGATTGAACTCAGGACCTTGCTCTCACCAAGCAAGTGCTTATGCTGCTGAGCTATACCCCTGGCCCTATTTTGTTTTTTCAAGACAGGGTCATCTCACCATGGTGGCCTTAAACTCACTATGTAGCCCAGGCCAGCTTCAAACTCACAGCCATCCTCCTGCCTCAACTTCCTCAGTCCTGGCATTAAAGATGCAGCTCAACACGAGCATCATTTGTTACATCTGTGGAAAAAAGGGTGCAGACAGCATAACTGGCCTAGGATCATGGCAAGGACTGAATTACAAGTGAAGTCTTGCACAGGCTAGGCCCAGGACTGGTGCTTGATAACATGCTGGTCTGTAACTCGAGCCTTCTGGGCCCCCCAATCCCTCTGCACCCTCCTCCCACCACTCCATCACCCTATGACTGCTTCCATCTGAATGTCTAGCCACGCCTCCTCCCTTCTCAGATGCCGTCCCAAACCACCACACCACACCCTCTGTCTCCTGGGCTGTGACTGCCGTGACCCTCGAGTCCCACCATCAGTGGCCTGTCAATCTTTCCCAAAGGTGCTGCAGAAACCACACACAACTTCTGGCTCCACCCCCTACTCTGGCTCCCCAGCATCCAAACCAAAACGCTACACAGGAAGCCTTGAATTCCAGCTATGCTGCTCTGTCACCTGTCATCCTTCCTGCCTCTTAATGGGTACAGCTTTACATAGCCTCTACTCAGTTTTCATCTCTACCTGCCCTCTCCCTGACCTCCAAGTCTAGCCAGCTATCCCCGCTGTGTTTCCTGTAGTCGCTCCATCACGCTGGTCATCTGTGCTCCTCCCTAAGAGACTGCAAGTTCTGCGAAGACAGCAAATGTATCTTCTTCCACCAACACATACCTCCCTTGCCCCCATGAGACATTTATCGTTGGGCATCCATCCCTGCACCCCAGGCTCACGCCTGTGCATTCTACAAAGAACATGAACCTGCTTGCAACGACATTTAATCAGGCCTTAGGGACCCCGACTTGGAAGCAAGACTAGCAAGGAGGCTGGCATGGTGACGTACGCTTGCAATATCAACAGGTAGGAGGCTGAGGCAGGAAGATCGCCGTGAGTTCGTGGCCAGCTTGGGTTACATAATGAGACCCTGTCTAACACAGAACAAATCTGAACAAAGCCGAACAAAATAAAACAAGACTGGTAAAAGGAGTGCAGATGGTGAGACCGGGCGCCCGCATCACGTGCTTGGCTCACCTCGCCTAGAGCTTGCAAGCTCTTCACCGCACCCACCACCGCCTGGTGCTCCACACCCAGCTGGGTTGCCAGCTCCGCGCTGTCCAGGCCGCCATCTACCACCTCCAACCGCCGCAGCAATTGCTCCGCCACAGGGCCATCCGCCATGGTTGCCCCTCAGTGCGTCGCCCGAGTCCAGGCCTCAGCCCCGGAAACCGGAAACCGGAAACAGAACCGGCATCCGTGTCGTCATCTTGAGTGTGGCGGATGAAGTGCAGACTATGGGCGTCGCCATTTGAAGTGTGGCAACTGAGCCTCCAAGGAGAAGGGGGAGACTCAATCTTTACTTTCCCCTTTCCTCACCTGCGAGGTAAACTGATGAAACCAAAGTCAGAACGTTTTGTTTCCAGTTCCATGCACCATACCACCAGCAAGTTTGGACTTAATTTAACGTCTGGGTATGCCCAGGCCTGTCAGCTACTTTTAAATTTTCAAAGGAGGATGGTAAGAAATCATTTTTCATCTCTAGAAGAGAGATGAGCTCACTTAGAAAGTTACAATCAAGGTGTCCACTAACTTGTATGGACACAAGTGCCCAACCTCTTCAGTGACCAACTCAGTGCTAGAAATTTTATCTATTACTATTATTATTCAGATTTTTTTTTTTTTTTTTTTTTTTGTCTTTTTGAGACAGGGTCTCACTATGCAGTTCAGGCTGGCCTTCAGCTCATTTTTGTAGCCCAGGCTGGTTTCAAGCTTATGCTGATCCTCCTGCCTCAGCCTCCCACGTGCTGGAATTACAGACATGAGCCACCACACCCAGCTTACTATTCAGATTTTTGAGACAGGATCACACTATATATTTCAGGTTGGTTTTGAACTCACTATGCAGCCAAAGGTGCTGGCTTTGAATGTAAGACAATCCTCTGCCTCAGCCTCAGGCATGCTGTAATAACAGGCATGTACCACCACCCCAGCTAGAGCTTTAGCATTTCTTTCAAAATTTGGTAATGTAAGCCGGGCGTGGTGGCTCACGCCTGTAATCCCAGCACTTGGGAGGCTGAGGCAGGAGGATTGGTGCGAGTTCGAGACCAGCCTGGGCTACAAAAGTGAGCGCAGGACCAGCCTCAACTGCATAGCGAGACCCTGTTTCAAAAAGACAAAAAAAAAAAAAATTGTAATGTAGACACTCATATAACCTCTATTTCAGAAATGAGAGAACAGAGTCAAAGGTGATACAACTTGGTCAGAGTTCTACAGGGAGTTGATAAAAATGGGATTTGAAATTACAGACCCTCTGGCTGGGTGTAGAAGTGCACACCTGTCACTGCAGCACTCCTGAGCTGAGGCTGAGGCAGGTGGATCACCATGAGATCAAAGCCAGCCCTTGCTACCTAGAGAGTTCAAGGCCAGCCTGAACTATATAGCCAGACCCCTGTCTTTTCTTTTCTTTTCTTTTTTTTTTTTTTTTTTTGTCTTTTTGAGACAGGGTCTCACTATGCAGTTCAGGCTGGCCTTGAGCTCACTTTTGTAGCCCAGGCTGGTCTCGAACTCGCACCAATCCTCCTGCCTCAGCCTCCCAAGTGCTGGGATTACAGGCGTGCGCACCAGACCCTGTCTTGAAGCAAAGAAACAAACACGGAAAGAAATTGTAAACACTTCTGACCCTTACCCCTCCTTTCCATGCACTCAAAAGATCATTAGGATAATAGGTCATTGTCAGCTTATAGAAATACAGCACACATGATACAATTGGAAATTTTTCTATAGTATTTGTGAAACAAAACAAGGAGGAAAGCTGGGCGTGGTGGCACACGCCTGTAATCCCAGCACACGGCAGGCTGAGGCAGGAGGATGGTGCGAGTTCGAGACCAGCCTGGGCTACGAAAGTGAGCTCAAGGCCAGCCTGAACTGCATAGCGAGACCCTGTCTCAAAAAGACAAAAAACAAAACAAAACAAACAAAAAGAAAAAAACAAGGGGGATAGGGTGTAGTTCATTGGTAATGTACTAGCCTGGCATTTGATCCTTAGCACTGGAAGGGGGGAAAAAGGGAAACAGATGAAATTTACTTGACATAGTACATCCAAATTCATTTTAAACTTCCTTTTTTTGTGGTATTGGGGATCAAACTTGAGACCTTGCATTTGGCAAGCAAGCAGGTGCTTATGTTGCTAAGCTGTCTCCCCAACCCTTAAGCTTTTTTAAAAAATGTTTTTAAAAATCTAGGGCTGAGGAGATAGGTCAGCAGACTAAAGCACCTGGTTAGGCAAGAGCAAGGACCACTGTTTAGTTCTAGATACCACATGCCGCAGCAGCCCCTCTCACAGGGCAGGCTGAGCTGGCCAGAGTCTGGGCTCAGTGGCATATGACTTTAATTCCAGCATTGATTCTCCTAAGCCTCCTCAGCACTGGGATTGCAGGACTGCACCACTGTGCCTGGTTTGGTTCTGGGACTGGCTCAGCATGTGGTATTGGGGATCAAGCCCAGTTCCTTGGGTTCACTAGGCACTTAGACCACTGAGCTATCTTCCCAGCCCCAAACTTTTTTTTTTTTTTTTTTTTTTTTTTTTGTCTTTTTGAGACAGGATCTCACTATGCAGTTCAGGCTGGCTTTGAACTCACTTTTGTAGCTGAGGCTGATCTTAAACTCATACCATTCCTCCTGCCTCAGTCTCCCAAGTGCTGGGGTTATAGGCATGTGCCACCATGCCTGGCCCCAGCCCCAAACTCTTAATGTAGTTTATTTTTTTTATTTTATTTTATTTTTTTGTCTTTTTGAGACAGGGTCTCAGTATGCAGTTCAGGCTGGCCTTGAGCTCACTTTTGTAGCCCAGGCTGGTCTCGAACTCACACCGATCCTCCTGCCTCAGCCTCCCGAGTGCTGGGATTACAGGCGTGCGCCACCACGCCCGGCTCTTAATGTAGTTTAATGCTATATTTTGCACTGTTTATTTTGTCACAAGTCTTCAACATCCGTCAGATACACATTTTATTTCTTTGAGACAGTCTCACTATGCAGTTTGGGCTGTCCTTGAACTCATCATGTAGCCCACACTGGCCTTGAACTACCAACAACTGTCCTGCCTCAGCTTTCTGAATATTGGGATTACAAGTATTGACTGCCATGGCTGGCCCAAATATATATTTTAACTTACAGCACAACTCATTTGGGACCAGGTACATTTCTTTTTTTTCTTTTCTTTAAGAATTTTTTTTTTCGTAGCCGGGCGTGGTGGCGCACGCCTGTAATCCCAGCACTCGGGAGGCTGAGGCAGGAGGATCAATGTGAGTTCGAGATCAGCCTGGGCTACAAAAGTGAGCTTAAGGCCAGCCTGAACTGCATAGTGAGACCCTGTCTCAAAAAGCAAAAAAAAAAAAAAAAAAAAAAAGAATTTTTTTTTCGTGTTTCAGAACCTTTGTTTGTTTATTCACTCATTTTTATGGTCAGCTCAGCCCGCCCCAAGGGCAGGGCTGGTGCAGCATGTGGTGCCCGGGATGCACTGTGGTCCCTGCAGCCGCCTAAGCTTTCCCAAGCAGGCGCTTTAGACCATTGAGCCATCCCGCAGGGCCCGGACCAGGTACATTTCAAAAGGCTGAGGAAGGAGGATCGCTGTGAGTGGGAGACCAAGCTGAACTGTAGAGGGAGACCCTGTCTTGAAAGAAAGATCAATAGTAACATGTGAGCAGTGACAAGTACGTTAGAAACAAACAAAAATATTCTGGGTATTGTTTTGTGGTATTGTGGATTGAACTCAAGAGTTAACAGTCCTCAAATATTCTCCACTTGGGTCTTTTTTTTTTTTTTTTAACTTTCTATTAATTACTTATGTATTTTCAGTCTTGTTTTATAGTTCAGGCTGGCCTTGAACTCACTGTAGCCCAAGCTTGCCTCAAATTTTCACAGATCCTTTTCTTTCAGGATGCTGAATGCTGGGTTAATGGGCATGTGCCACCACTTGGTTATCTTTATTTTTGAGACAGGGTCTCACTAATTTGATAAGTTTCCCAGCTGAGATAAAACTTGAAATCTTGGGCCTGGCAGGATGGCTCAGTGGTCTAAAGCGCCTGCTTAGGAGAGCTTAGGCGGCTGCAGGGACCGCGGTGTGATCCCCGGCACCACTTGCTGTGCCAGCCCTGCTCTCAGGGCAGGCTGAGCCGGCCATGGGAATGAATAAACAAGCAAAAGTTCTAAAACAAGAAAAAAAAAAAAAAAAAAAAACTTGCAACCTCTCTGTCTCAGCCTCTGGAGGGCTGGGATTACAGGCATACCTCACCGGGCTATGGCTACAAGTCAGTCAGAAATGTCGGCCCGAATTCCAGTCCTAAAGAACCCTCTTCAGGTTATTCAGGCTGGGCTGATGCTAAACACAGAACAATGAGGTGAGCAGAGCCTCGGCTTCCTCAAGAGCAATGTTTCTGGCCCTTCAGAAGGCGAATCATCCCCTTTCTGTCCTTGGCCTGAATTCTCTCCTTCCTCAGGCTACTCAAGTGCAGTATATATCTCCCAAGTTTGGAAAACCTCTGCTCTCTGTCTTCCTTCTGGCAGGCCAGGGGCGGGTTGGTCACTCGCTCTGGCTTCAGAAGACTATGTAAATCCAGGGATCCTGTTCATCTTTCTAGGGCCCTATCTCAACAGCCATCTGTGCCTTTTCCTTTCCTCACCAAACAGACCCCCTACCCACCACCTATAGCCGTTTAATTGCAAAAGACAGGCGGTTTGTGGCAGACCACAAAGCAGGGACCCCTTTTCATTTACAGGCACTGGAGAGTAACAATGAGCCCGCAGCAAGGGGAACGACCCCAGAAGCTACAGCCTATTCTGGGCTTCCTTCTTTCCCAACCCAGGCTAGCCCTGGTGATCAGGCCTGCCATCCCGCACTTGGGAGCTCAAGCAGAAAGACTGCCCGGAGTTCGAGGCCACTACCTAGTGGTTCTAGGTCAACCTGAACTACACAGCGACATCCTGTCACAAACCAAACGGCTTTCCTCTAGGTAGTACTGGGTCAGTCCCGTCCCTCTCGTTCTTCCGGGAACTCTGTGGATTTCAGAGAAACTAAGTGACTCGTCCTAGGTCAAAAAGCAGCAGTCGGACAGGCTTCTCGGGCTCCAGCGGGCAGGAGGAGGAAGCTGGCAATCTTCTCATTGGTTCCAGCCCAATGTGTAGGGCCCCCTGGATGGAGACAATACGCGTCCCCAAATGCAGGGTAGCCAGTGGCTAGGAAAGTCCTGCTCACCCCTCCATGTAGAGAACATGTAAGAAGACCGAGTGGGAACTAGGTCCTAGTACAGAGCAGGTACACCGGCGCCCGCGCCGGTTCTTTAAACATCCAAAAGACACTACAGCGGACGAGGGCGGGGCAGGGCTCAATTCTGGTCACATGACCTGGCCCGAGGGCTCAGGGCCCCCACCCCACCAGTGGGCGTCCCACACAACGCGTGGTCGACTTTCATTGGCTGAGGTGCGACCAATAGAAATCGGCCATCTGGGATCTCAGCGTTCTGAGGCACAGTCTAACTTGCTGAACCAAGTGGACTCCAGTGGAATAGGACGTTGATGGGGAAAAACCAATGAGAAGGCTTGAGAGGCGGGCTAAAGGGCCCAATGGTGTTGGGTTGAGAAGAGGGCTGATATAAAATTGCGCAGCCCGCGGCGGCGCCTGTCCGTACTGCAGAACCGCTGCCCGAGGATCGTTTTAAAGGGCCCGCGCGCCGCCGCCCCCTCGGCCCGCCATGCTGCTATCCGTGCCGCTGCTGCTCGGCCTTCTTGGCCTGGCCGCCGCCGAGCCTGCTATCTACTTCAAGGAGCAGTTTCTGGACGGAGGTAACGTCTGGCCCCTTCTGGAGGCTGCCTCAACGATACGGGCACCTCCCCCCTACGCCCTCGTCCAGATCTGCCTTGTCCCTTGTAATTAGCGCTCTGAGGGCCAATACCCCGGGCTCTGGGGACAGGGAGCCGCGGGCGACTACTCTTCGGCGTCCCTGGGGAGCGCGGAAGCACAGTGGCCTGCCGCCTGGGAGTTGGCGTTTGCCTGAGGATTTCAAATCCCCCGGGTGTCAGCGCAGGTGGGGTGAGGGTCGGGGATTTAGTGCTGCTCCCGTGACTTGTCGGGGCTCTTTGCTTACTTGCTGGTCATCCTAGACGGCTGGACCAACCGCTGGATCGAATCCAAACACAAATCCGATTTCGGCAAATTCGTTCTGAGTTCCGGCAAGTTCTACGGGGACCAGGAGAAGGATAAAGGTAAGATTCAGGGGTGTCCCGATCCTGAAGGACTTTCTGGAGAATGGTGGGTGGCTACTCTTTCAAGAGCAGGACAGGTGGAGGAAGGAAGTGGGGAGTCGTCAGTTTCTCCGGAGGCCTCTGGTCCCTAGGGGTCAGAGCCCAATGGTGACCACACTCCCATCTCATCTTAGGCTTGCAGACAAGTCAAGATGCCCGATTTTATGCCCTGTCGGCCAGATTCGAACCTTTCAGCAACAAAGACCAGACGCTGGTGGTGCAGTTTACAGTGAAGCATGAGCAGAATATCGACTGTGGGGGTGGCTATGTGAAGCTGTTTCCCGACAACTTGGACCAGAAGGACATGCATGGAGACTCGGAATACAACATCATGTTCGGTGAGGGGGTGCAGTGATGTTAACCCTCCCAATAGTTGCAGGATGAGCCTCTCCTATACTTCCTTTTGAGATGTGGTCTCACTTTGTAGTTCATGCTGGTATTGAACTCCCAGAGATTCTTCTGCCTCAACCTTCTCTGAGTGCTGGGATTGCAGGTCTACACTATCATGCTTGGCCCCAAAGGTCTTCATAACTGGGGAAGGTCTTGAGACCGTAGAAAACTCCAAAATAATAGTTCCTGCTGAGAACATGGAACAGAAATTGCTTTCCCTGTGGTGAAGATGTAAACACTACCAATGGACCTAGATGTTTGCTCATTTTACAAAGGTGAATAGTGAATTCTAGCAGGCAGGTCCCCTCTCCCTCTTTAAATTGAGATTACCTGTAAAGACAGAGTCAGTATCTGAGGCTCATTTTTAGCCTGACTGACTGTAGTTTAAAAGTTTTAGGTCTTTAGGGGGTAGGGTGCTAGTGGTAGGCAGTCTCTTTATGGATCTGCTTTCTGCCCAGGCCCAGACATCTGTGGTCCTGGCACCAAGAAGGTTCATGTCATCTTTAACTACAATGGCAAGAATGTGCTGATCAACAAGGACATCCGGTGCAAGGTATGTCTGAGAGGGTGTCTTGGGTGGCTCTTAGGGGGTAGCCCAGAGGGTAGCCTGGTTCGAGGGGCCACTCACTTACCACCCTGTTCAGGATGATGAATTCACACACCTGTACACGCTGATTGTGCGACCTGATAACACCTATGAAGTGAAGATTGACAATAGTCAAGTGGAGTCAGGCTCCTTGGAGGATGATTGGGACTTCCTGCCACCAAAGAAGATAAAGGATCCTGATGCTGTCAAGCCAGATGACTGGGACGAGCGCGCCAAGATTGACGACCCCACAGACTCCAAGCCTGAGGTTGGTGTTGAGCCAAGGTGCTCTCTACCACCTTGGAGAGTATGAAGAACTGCCGAGCCCCTCTGATCCCCTCTGCTCTCTAGGATTGGGATAAGCCTGAGCACATCCCAGACCCTGATGCTAAGAAACCAGAGGATTGGGATGAAGAGATGGATGGAGAATGGGAACCACCAGTGATTCAGAACCCTGAGTACAAGGTGAGTGGGGGGGGGTGTAGCTCAATAGCTCGAAGATGGGAAGTTGTCCTGGATTGGTTGCCAGCATCCCCAAAACAAAAACTGAGCTTGGGGTCTGAACAGGGGCCGCGTCTCACAGTGGGAAGTGCACCCCCTTTACTTCAATCTTTGACTCCTTGGCAGGGCGAGTGGAAGCCAAGGCAGATTGATAATCCAGATTACAAGGGCACCTGGATTCACCCAGAAATTGACAACCCCGAGTACTCCCCGGATGCACACATTTATGCCTTCAATAACTTTGCTGTGCTGGGCCTAGATCTCTGGCAGGTGAGATGTGGAGAAGGATCTGGAGGGCAGGCATCACGTGGTTGGGCCACTGGTGGCAGGAGATAGGGATAGGACTTGCCCCAGGCAGGTCTGACCCCACTCTGGTACATTTCCTGAGGAAATCTTGTCTGTCATAAGGGGCTTTCAGCACATACCCCTTCAAGGTTAATCCTTTTTTTTTAACGGTACTGGGGATGGAACTCTGAACCTTGTACTTGCCAGACAGGTGCTTAAAGTGCTGACCTATATCCCTGACCCTTTTTTGTCTTTTTTGAGATGGGGTCTTGCTATGTAATGCAGGCTGGCCTTGAGCTCACTTTTTCGTAGTGTTTATTTTTTAAATTTTTTGTGGAACCAGAATTGAACTTGGACCCTTATACTTATTTGCCAGGCAAGTGCTTATTGTACTGAGCTGTCTCCCCAGCCTCTTGAGCTTTTGTAGCCCAGGTTAGTCTTGAACTTGCACCAATCCTCTTTTTTTTTCCTTTTCTTTTCTTTCTTTCTTTTTTTTTTTTTTTTTCTTATTTCAGAATCCTTGTTTGTTTATTCACTCATTTTCATGGCTGGCTCAGCCTACCCCAAGGGCAGGGCTGGCGCAGCATGCGGTGCCGGGGATCGAACCGTGGTCCCTGAAGCTGCCCAAGCTTCCCCAAGCAGGTGCTTTAGACCACTGAGCCATCCCACCGGGCCCTGCACCAATCCTCTTGCCTCAGCCTTTCAAGTGCTGGGATTACAGGCATGTACCACCACACCTGGCTTTATCTTTTTTTGGCTTTTGAGAGGTTTTCTCTATGTACCCCAGGATAGCCTTGAATTCAAGATCCTCCTGTCTCAGCTTCCCTCATAGTGACAGGCCTGTGCCAGCATGCCCCCTGCCATATATGGGTTCTTCAAGTGCTTACGCAAATTAGCTCGTTTGACTACATTTGGCTTCAACAGAAATCTGATGGCATTGGGGTGTAGCTCAGTAGTAGATGATTATTCTCTTGGAGATCCTGGGTTTGATACTTAAGACAGCAAAGTAAACTACATTGGACTGAATTTCTGCTAAGGAAGCACTTTTTCTTTTTTTTTTTTGAGACAGGGTCTCACTACACAGTTCAGGCTGGCCTTGAGCTCACTTTTGTAGCCCAGGCCAGTCTCGAACTCGCAGATTGTCCTGCCTCAGCCTCCCAAGTGCTGGGATTACAGGTGTGCGCCACCTCACCTGGCTTCAGGAAGCACTTTTTCAGCAAAGGTTTCTGGCACATACCTTACTCAGGTCTGGAAAATACCTGAATAAGGGAGTGAGCTCCCATTGTACAAGTGAAATGCTGAGATACAGAAAAGTAAAGGGTAGTTGCCCAAAGTGTGAAAGATAGGAGGTGGCTGGAGCCAAAGTATGTCTTGAGCTGTAAGAGCAGTGTCTCCACTGCCCCCAGAGACCAGCAGTGATTAGTATGTGGTGGTTACAGGAATGCAGGTAGTGTGCCTTGTCCAAAGCCAGCGCTGTGGACTGTGGCCTCTGACTACCCCTCCTCTCCAATCACACCCCAGGTCAAGTCTGGCACCATCTTTGACAACTTCCTTATCACCAACGATGAAGCATATGCAGAAGAGTTCGGAAACGAGACGTGGGGTGTCACAAAGGTGGGGCAGGGCCTCATTGCAGGGGGTGGGGTGGCAGGGCTGCAGTTGAGAGCCAGGTTCTGATCTGGGTAATTGCTTGCAGGCTGCAGAGAAGAAGATGAAGGACAAACAAGACGAGGAGCAGAGACTTAAGGAAGAGGAAGAGGATAAGAAGCGTAAAGAAGAGGAGGAATCAGAAGACAAGGATGATGAGGAGGACAAAGATGAGGATGAAGAGGATGAGGAGGACAAGGAAGAGGAGGAGGAGGAAGATACCAC